>JAQNBH010000010.1:28706969-28916044 GCA_028752905.1 Cladorhizidae sp. MBARI D1340-BT2
CCTTTAGTGAAACCATACCGCACAAGTGAACTGGCACCCATCTGGAGTAATGGGTATGGTCTAAAGCAAGGAACCATGGAACAATCTTTGTCAGGGACTCTATGTAGAGTTGAAAGTTTCCCTCTTGTATGGCTCCCACATAGATCATCAAAGCCAGTTCCTGCTGCAGAATAATGCGCCAGAATTTGAAATGGGGGCATGCAGCAGCCCTATCCATGCGCCACTCTTCCATTGACATCACCTCACCTTCAGCTTCTTCTTTGTACTTAGCATATGCCTTCTTCAGGAGTAGATAGAGACTACTGGCTGTGACCTGATGGGCCCATCGGGTACGTGTCACATGCGCTGCTTTCAAGAATGAATTTGCTGTTCCAGGTCCTGCAACACCGGCCTGAGTGAGTGCTCCTGTCCACCCACTGTCTTCCAAAAGATCTCCAAGTACCTTGAGAGTTGCCATCTCAATATGTAGTCCACCAAACATGATTACAAATATTTTTTTATCGTGACTTTCGGGCCAGGTCCACTGAATCTGCTTTGCAAGCGAATACAGTGGCTGATCACACGCAAGAACTGGAACCTTGACCTGGATTCAGGACTTCAACTGCAATGTTCATGGAGTGACGGATCATGGCTACTGACTTAGCTTGGTCATGGAAGAGAGGTAACATGGAAATGAGAGCCACTTCACTGTCATCAGGCGGTGCTACTTGCTGACTAGCATTATAAGCAGCCCAGGAGATCATCCGATCCTCAGACAAGACATCCATGTCTATGTCAAGAACCTGTTCAAATGCTCCAGCCATCTGCAATATACAAAGCTAATAAATGTATCCATCAAAGAGTGAACCATAAACCAACCTATATTCCTCTTCCACTGCCTGTGATATGATCTGACAGTCAGCTTTGTTTTGGCCTGTTAGCTGTGGTACAGGTGGATCTTGTTTGATGAGAGTAGCAGGAGTGATGCTGGTATAGGTCTCGGGCAGGCATGCAATTGGCCCCTTGGTAGCAGTATCACTGTGAGTCACAACGAGCTGAGGAACTCCACTGTTGTCTTTGTTTGGATGCTGAAACAAAGACTGTGTAGTTCCATGGAATGCATCGTGAGCAGAAGTGGAGCTGGGGTTGTGATCTATGTTGTCAACTGCAGCAGTTGTGAAGAGGCCACATTTAAGGTCAGGAGGACAGACAGCATTTGCTACATGGTAGTGATGACATATCTTGTTGCCTAGCTCAGTTGAAATATCCAACACATGGCTGTATGAGATACTCAAACCCAGCTGGTACATACTATCCACTAGTTCACGGTTGCGAGTCTTGGTGTGAAGCATCACACCTAGATAGATGGGCAAGGGAGTTTCTCTTTCCTAGCTATGTTTGACCGTACTTGAAGCACGATTCTTCCGGGATCGCACCAAACTGTTGTGTATCAGCAACTGTGAAATGGTCACAATTGGCTGGGACAATGTTACTGTACTTCAATGTTAGGTCCACACAAAACCAGAGCAACTAGAGACAAGAGTGAGGTTGGGACGAATTTTTCCTGGCATTTCATTTCAAACAAACCATTGAATTGGTTTTTCAACTTGAACATGTCTCTTCTCACTATCTTAGCAGCCCTGGCAAGATGAAAGGCATCGTTGTCAGCATCATGCTGACAAGCCTTCCTCAGTGCAGATCCAATATCTTTGTTAGAAATGAGGACTACTTCTCGTCCTTGCTTGTGAGCTTCCATGTCAGGAAAATATCCCAGTAGTCTGTCTTTGAGCTTGGTGGAGTGAATGCGTCCAGTTACATCAGTTCCAAACTGTTTTAGCCTTGTGCTGTAGAGGTTCACCAGATCTTTGAGTTTGAAGACAGGTGCAATAAGATCATCCATGCAAGTATCTTCAATGTATGACACCAGTTCAGCAAATGCTATACCAGGGTTCACATCATCAGCATTAAAATCATGAAATTTTTTGTTTCGGAATCCCTTGCTCTGTTGTACAATGATGCCAGACACTGTACATGATACTGGGCATCTTGTGCAATCAGGTCACCTGAGCTCAGTTTAGCAAGCAGTTGCTCGTCCTGTAGTTTGATGGCACATTGTCTCACCTTGATGTCTACTCCAAAAGTTGATGCTTTGCAACAGGTGCAGGTGCAGGCTTACCGCAAAAGAAACATGTCTCAATGGACGTACGCAAATCTTCTGAACACCTACGACTAAATCTCATACATGCTTCCACATCACCATCATCATCATCTACCAGTCTCTTTCTCTTCTCTGCTCGTCGTAGCTGGGTTTTATTGTACCGAAGTCTACACGAATCATGCCACCTGGCCAAGTGCTTCTTTAGTGTAGCCTCAATGCCCTCACCATCATCAAGCCGTGACAAATTTAAGGTCTTTGGCAAGCAACCTATGGCAAGAGAAAGGCCTCTTTGAAGGTAAGTATATATACATAGTTAATAGAAGTAAACCCAATAGCTACTCCATGCTTACCTTCTCTTAGAGTGGTATTGGCAAAGACTACAAAGTGGTGGATCCTCTTAGGTCTCTGGCATCAGCGCAAGTTCTGGTAACTGACTGGAGCAAGTGCTTTCTGTGCCAGGAAGATTCAACAGAGGCTCTTCAGTGTCCAGCTGAGTCCCATCATGGCACACGGGATAGGCTACTCAACAATTGCAGGAAGGGTTTTAGTGCTGTAGCTACTCCAGCTGGTACCATGTGGCAGAATCACATGACTGTAGTCTCAGGTGGCAGAATCACATGACTGTAGTCTCAGGAGTGTTGATGTTCTTACTAATTGTACTTCATGTAGATGAAAATTATGCCTCATGTAGGTTAAAATTTGGTCTAGGCCACAAGATTATACCTTCTATTTACATATGCCATACATTTTGTGCAATGGAGTCTGTTTCAAGAAACGATACTGAAGGTCACTCTATCGTTGGCGGCCATTTTGAAAATCGCGCTGCCATTTTTTTGCGATGTCCCTATAGCCAATAATGTTTTAAAAGGTATACTCTGACTGTGCACAAAGTTTCATGCTTTTATCGTAAAAGGCACAATTCATCTAAATATTGCACATATTTGCTGTACTATGCAAAATGAAAGGGCTATATTAAATTAGAATTAATGAAGCAAGTGCAGCTCTAAAAATTCTACAGAATGCTCACCAAAATTAATTAACTGAATGGCTAGTGAAAATTTCCAGGTCAAAAAAACAGAGCTCTGGCTTTAACATATTTCCCCCTTCTATTCATGCAGAGCAATAGTTAGCAAGTTTTATTTACAAAATACTTGAGACCTGCACAGGAGTACTATTTCGCCTTGGGTACCATTTACTTCCTTCATCTTTGATAACATTTGTATTACCAGATAGCAAGTTACAGAACTATTTATTAATTGAAGTCAAAAATAGAAATAATAGTGAGAAGAAATAATTTAGTAATATTTGGTGTTCGTTTTACTACTAATGAAGTGTACTCCAACATACTCACCCTAAACCTTCCTACATTCCCCCGCCTCCCACCCGCAGTTATGGAATATTATATTATTTCTAATATTCTAGTTTCATTTCAGCTTTAAAATATCTGATAGACAGTAATTTTAGCTTAAATGTTTACTTATCTTCAGCTGAATAATCTGCACCCACTGCGGAAGAAACCACTGGGACAGTTGCCACTACTACGGTGACTACACCTACAATGGAAGAGATTACATCCACATTAGAAGGAGATGGTATGTCATCTGGCACAACAAATATGCACACATTAATAGCAATGTTAAATTCTGACTAACTAGAGTTGAAGGATAATTACACAATACATTTTATGTAAAAACAAAACTAGAAGAAATAAGAATCCAGACCAGCTTCTTTATAATAACACCTAATATAATATTAATATATAATATTTCGACTAGATGCTCTAGCCTTGATTGTTGCTCTAAGTACTCTAAATGTTTGTGATATCCAATTACCCAGGGGGCGAAACCTGATAAAAAACCAAAACAGACATGGCGTGCTGTAAAAGGTTTTCTGGCTAAAATCATATGTATATAATTATATGTATAAACAAAATGTATATGGACAACCTTGTCAACAAGCTACTGGAAATCCGTAGGAAGCCTCTGACCATATACGTGATTTAGCCATTATGGTTTATCTGTGTTCCTTGAGAATGCTGAAGGAAAAACTTAATTCCAACAAACCAAATAAATTGTTACTACTCTCTGAACACTTTACATCTCAATATATCAAGGTATAGTTTGGGGGGAACAATAAATAATTGTTCAAAATCCACGCTCAATCCTGGATTTAATTGTTTTTGGTGAATAATGTATGTACCTTATACAAAGCTAATAAAATACACAAGTCTAAACTAAATTGGTGCTGTTAATTATGCTTTCCGATTCACTGCTGCTGTCGAAAGTGGCAGTGTAGTGGGCACGTCTGCACTTCTTTTTTGATCCCTGACACCAGCAGCCTATATAACAGGTTATGTTTTTCTTTGCACATGAGAAGTTTCTGTTGCAACCCTTAGTACAGCCAGATTGCATCATCTGCTGTGGCCAGGTTGGGTGTGTGGATTGCACTGGTACCAGCTTCCCATCCATGGCCCACCCAAAATCCTCACATGGTTCAACTCTCTGCTTGCAAATGTGAGCACTCTTGTCGATTGCTGTCGCTAATGCTGCACTTTTGAGATGTTGTAGGAGTGCATTCTCTGTGGAGATGTTGTAGGAATGCATTCTCTGTGGAGATGTTGTAGGAATGCATTCTCTGTGGAGATGTTGTAGGAATGCATTCTCTGTGGAGATGTTGTAGGAATGCATTCTCTGTGGGCAGTAGGAGAATAGATTTGTTGTTTAGGAACTTGTGAACTCTGAGCCTTCCAACCTCAAAATCATCACCCTTGTTGGTATATACAGTGACTATGAGCTCCTTTGCTTGGTTGATAACATCTGTTGCACCACCCAGGTGCAATCGGGTCAAACCTATAGTTGGAGCAAGCTGCTCCTCTCGGCACCATGTCTCACACAGGAAGCTCAAAAGTCCAGCTTTGTTGGCAGACACAGAGAAGAACTCCTGCGGGTCAGGGTCTCTGTACTGCTCACTGATTTCAAACTGCCTTTGTGGTCATGACTGGGTGTACCTATGCTGCCGCTCTGAAGACTTCAGGCTCAGTGAGTTGTACCTGTCACAGCAGAAATGTATGATGGCTGTGCCATCAGATACATCTATCAGAAGATTGTTTCTGTAGTGCCCTGCCATAGCGCCAAATGTTTTTGGAAGGACCAGTGACGAAAAGCATGCATTGCATCTACTATGACTGCCGTCTTCCTCTTCCGTAGTGGTAGATCAGGAGCAATGTTCACTTTGGTGTCCTCCTTTACTAGACTGGCCTTTGTTCCTGCAGCTCTCATGGTTTCACCTTCATTGAACCGTGATGGGGGTGTCTTGCTGCATTCATGAGTGCCGATGAAGTTGACATAGTCAACTTCACCCCCACTAGCAATGATCTGTATCATTTGTAGGAGGGCTGAAACTTCATCACTTTTTCCTGGGCCTGCAGATTGGTATTTTGACTTCTTGGTCCTATACGTGTCTGCAGTCTTTACTTCTAGCTCCTGGAGAATCACCTGGTAGTTGTCACGCAAGGACTTGATCAGGAAGCCACATTTCTCCTGAAAGGAACAGCGATATTTCTAGCTGTTTCACCAGATGATTCAAAGCCACATCATACAGATTCTTCTGTGCAGATTTACCAGTCGGGACTCGTGTTGCCTTGAATGCATTCATGCATGGTATGTGATATGATATGTCATTTGCGACCATGTCATGTCCTTGCCCAATCAGTCTTAGAAAAATGTTCTCTCTACTCAGATTCTTGGCTTTCTCAACGATCACCTGTTGGATGGTTTCCATTGACAGCCTGGCTGTAGGTGTCAGCCAACTTTTGTTACATATGATGCATGTGCTCTTGGCATCAAATGCTGCTGTGCGATGCCTGCTGGGAATGATGGACATTTTGGTTGAGGTACTGCATTCTGGCTGAGCCAGCATTGTGCAGCTTGCTCCAGGATGCCTCTTGTCTGCTAGTCTGTAGCTCTTTTCATTGATGTACACGTTTCTGCATTTGGCATGCCACTTGAGGGACTTCTCTGCCTCCCATGAGTCCTTGGTTACATCATGGTGCAACCTTCTGTAGGTCTCGTCCTGTCGAAAGGTCATGGCTACAAGAAGTTTTGGGGCTGTTGTTAGCTGAATGTTCAACAGTCGTTTGATAGCAGGTCCTTGACATATGACACACTTGGTGTAGTTTGTAAGCATTTCTTCGCACTTTCTCTTCAGTCATTCCAGAGACAAGGCTCCCTCCAGTACCCTTTTTCCTGTACAACTAGTCACCTTCTGTCAGGTACCATAAATTGACATAATGGGAGAGAAAAGTTATTTAGTGGAAATTTCTTTGAACAATTTGCTGCTATGTTTCTGGCTCATAACTCTGCTGCATTTTCTTGTAGCATTACTATCAGCAAAGCAGCTACTATGATTTTTTAACAGCTGTACTTAACCTGCTGGCAGACTCGATACTTTCTGCACTTGAGCCAGGAAGTAGGGGGTTGCGATAGGTGAGACTACCACTAGCACTAGCTGGCTTACTTACCTAAACCAATGGCAACTCCAGCTCTAGGCACAGTCACCTGCCAATTCTTCCCAATATAGGAGCTAAACAAATTCCATGTGGTGGTGGGCTTTAATTCAACCATGTACAATGCTAGTAATTAGCAAGAGTGCCTTGACTATTAGTAGGTACAAAGATTAATGTTGCTACTGTAGTCAGTTGGTACAAGTTGTCATAATTACCCAGTTATAGACTTTGGGGTTGCTAGAACTAAATTCCATTCATGGGACAATGATAAACCACAATGACTGATCATGCCAAAAGTGTGATATTCATGTACAAGGGTTAATGCTGTTCAGAGGCTTCCTACAGATTTCCAGTAGCTTGTTGACAAGGTTGTCCATATACATTTTGTTTATAAATAATTATATGTAGATATGATTTTTGGCAGCCAACCTTTTACAGCACGCCATGTCTGTTAAACCTATTTCGCCCCCTGGGTAAATGGTAAAACCATTTTTCGTTCCTTTTTAAATTTTTTATTTAATTTATATTTTATTAGTGGGTGAAGCTCTTCCTCATAGTGGATGGGATAAAAAAACATGCTGACCGATCTCATACACCCAATGTTTAACCTTTGATGGGTCATCCACACTAAATAATTTTAGCTGATGTAAAACAAGAATGGTCATCATAGTGAAAAGAATGGTTAAGAGAACACCCGTCAGCAGATTAGAAGCTCTTTGAATGCGGTGGACATATATATATGTCCATAGAGGGCTAATGCTTTATTGACTCGCAGCAAGATGCTACTTATTGGTACACTGCTCATGAAGCATCTGTTTATTGATACAGTTGCCCACGGTTTTAATTCACTTGTACTGACCTGGAATTATGAACTATGTTATGTACTTTCACTTTAGACCCTTAGATGATAGTGTATTGTGCTGAATACAAGTGATGGATATATATTATAATAGTGCTGTGTATGTTAGAGCAGAGAGTGATGATGATTTTGGTGGATGTATTGATGAGAATTATTCTGAAGGTGTGGAAGACGGTAAAGAAGGTGTGGAGGACAGTGTAGAGGTTGTGGGTAGTGTTAATGATGAAGTAGGTTGTAGGAGTTAACTCCAGTGAAAGTTCAAGCAGCTACAGTGCCAGTGCCATCAGCTCCAGTGCCAGCAGCTTCAGTGTCAGCAGCTCCAGTGGTGATATCTCATTCAGTCAGATATCATTTGCATGGTTTATATGGAAGGAAAAGAGCCAGTTGACTTTGCTCAGCTTTTTCTCGAGGACACTATCCTAAGGAGAATTGTGGAGGAATCAAATTTGTACTCAGACCAATAAATTTATAGCTTCAAATCAAGACCTACCTCCTCGATCTAGAGTGAGAGATTGGAAAGTTTGAACAGTTAGCGAGATAAACAGGTTCATTGCCCTCATTATTGCCATGAGCGTGAACAATCATACCAGCTTGGAAGAGAAATTGCCGTTGATGAATCAATGATTGGATTCAAGGGGAGGGTCTGGTTCATCCAGTACTTCTCCATGAATCCCACAAAGTGGGACATGAAAGCTTATGTCCTGGTATACAGCTCTAGTGAATATACCTATAGTTGGAAGCTGTATGTAGGTGAGGAGACTTTAGTATACACACAATATTATGATATATACACTTGTACTCACTCTAAAAAGTAGTGGCTTTGGTGCATGTGGTACAGTTTGGGTGAACAGGAGGGGGGGGGACCTGCATGTATCAAGGCCAAAGAAAAAAATTAAAAAGGGTGAGATCAAGTCTATAAATACAAAGGTTGTGTCCTTGCCTTGAAATGGCCAGACAATGGAGCTGCGACCATTCTGCGTACATGATAGCACTATAAGTTAACAAAGAGGAGGAGAACAAGGCTGTCAGCAAATGGCATGGAGGAGGTCATAAAGCCAACAGCCATTGTCAAATACAATAGTTACATGGGTGGGGGTGACAAATCCAATCACCTGATGAGTTACTATAGCTTCCAACATAGGACACAGAAATGGTGGAAACGGGCAGCTATTCATCTCCTCAACCTGGCATTGGTAAATGCATATATAATATATGAAGGGACACCTTCGACTGGCCGAAACGTAACAAACCAGTCCTTCTTAGTGAAGGTTGCTGTTGGATTTCTTCTGGAGGCAGGCCTAACAGAAGCTCAGCTTGATGCAACAATCACCCATGGCCGGACTTAGAGGAAGGCACTTCATAGAACACCTTCCTCCAAATAGCAATGGGAAAAGGTCCCTGTGTGCTGCTACCTGTGCAGCAACCAAAAAGGAAGAAGTAAAGTCAGAACTTCATTTAGATGTAAGATTTGTGAAGTAGCTTTATGTATTACACCTTCCTTTGAACTATACTACACAAAAGTTAGTCCAATGCGTCACTTACCTTCCCTTTTTTTATTGTCGCCATTTTCTTTCTTCACTTTTTCTTGATTGGTTTTCTTCCAGTAGCACAACTTTTACCAGTCCTATACATGTATGCAAACAACTATGACTATTTATAGTAGATATTTAATATAAATGCATAGTTCGTACATCATTCAAAGCTAGCTTAGCAGACATATATACTAGCACTAGCTATAGAATACCTAGGTTTACTTGGCAGTCTACTAGCTACCTCCAGTGCTAGCTATTGCTGGCTATATATCAGCTACAACTGCCTACTTCAAGCACTAGCTAATTTGGTAGCTATAATGATCATCTAAAACTTCAAACTTCAAGTGCTACTAGTTATAAAGATAAGCTAAAACTGGCTAATTTGCTAGCAATTTAAAACAGTCAACTTCAAGCGCTAGCTAATTTGCTAGCTATAAAGATCAGCTAAAACTTCCTATACACTTCAAGCACTATCTAATTTGCTAGCTATAATGATCATCTAAAACTGCATACTTCAAGCGCTATAAAGATCAGCGAAGCGCTAGCTACTTGGCTAGCTATAAAGATGGCCTAAAGTACTAAACCTCGAGAGATAGATACTTTGCTACCCAAACATGACCTACATTACTTTATTATTATCTAAGCTATATAAATATGATCTACAACTGCCTACTTCGAGCACTAGCTATAAGATGACCTACAGCTACCTCGAGCTACCTAAACAGATAACCTACGTATATACAACTAGCAGTGGGGTTCAATTAAATTTGATGTGACAAGTTAACTAATTAATTCAAATAAATTTGAAATGACAGTTTAACTAAACAATTCAACTAAAATTGACATGACAAGTTAACTAAAATGAACTAATTGTGAATTAAATAATGAGACCATAAGATTGGCTTTTTTAGGCAAGTCCGTTCATTTCATCATGTTCGTTTTTCCCACCTCCTTGGAAGTGGGCTTTGAAAATTCTATTTGAGGGCTTTGAAAACTCTATTTGAGGACTTTTTCAGTTTCATCTGACCTTATTTTCGGGTTTTGTGGCCACTGGTTTGATACACACCCACATTGGTACTGCTATTTACTTTGTCAAGAAGAATTCAAACAAAAGCTCTGGAAAACAAAAGTATGGAGTCATGAAGAGTTACGAAGGATCTTCTGGGTTAGAATCGTGGGATAAGAAGAGATATCTAGAAGCTGAAGACTCAAATGATGCTGGAAATTTGGAACTATAGTATTAACGGCTTTACCGTTTATGCTCCCTCCCTCAGATGGCGTCTGTAGCTGGTCCTTCCCTAGCACTGGCTATCACATGCCTGCCTGCTCCTGTGTCAACCCTGCTCGGTCACTGTTTTTTCTGTTGAGTCTGTGTGTTGCTGATGAAATAGTGCAAGAATGATAGTCTTGATCAAGAGCAAAATGAGGGGTTTACAACCACCCTGGATCTACCCCTGCCCCTGGAGTTTCTCATTCAAAGAAATGTGTATTCCCGACATTATTCACAGTTTTGCTCACTCAATTTTTGTCCATAGTATATAATTTTTATATCATTTGAATGCTCTCTTCAAAATGAATGATAACTTTTTCAATCCAGCCAATTTTCCATGAGATACGGTTCATTCTGTGGGCTCATTTTTCCTGCTGAATGAAAAAGGGGGGCGGGGATTTTTATTAGAAACTGACTGACAGCAACATAAATGGCAAGTCTTGATGAAGGCTGAAAATTTGTAAAAAAAACCCCTCTGTACTATTAGTGTGTCAGCTGTCAGCCAGATGTTGATGGCAACAGTGCTTTGCCTAGAGGCTATAAATATCATTGGAAAGCACAGAGAATGAGCTACCTTTTGAGATCAAAACCATTCATAATGGATGAAGCATTAAATTGGTGACCACAAATATGGTCTATGCCCCCTTAATTCAATTTTAATTCAACTTTGAATTAATGGACCTCAAAAACCAGTTTAAATAAATAAAATAACTGTGACAAAATAACTAAACCAGTTGAATTAAATATTCCCAAATGACAGTCTAACTAATTCAACTTTGAATTAATTGAACCCCACTGACAACTAGCTAGATGAAATGACCTAGCTAAAACTATCAACTTCGAGCACCTATGTAACAAACTGGTTAGCTCATCCACATAATAATACTTACTTGGAGTCTATCTTCACTTGTCTTGCCATCTCAAAAGATTCTTCTAGCCTCGTGTTGGGTAGAAAGTTAGGAGATAGTCTGAATATCACTCATTACGCTCACCTCAACAAGCCTAATTTTTTTTTTTAAGTTGTTAATTAATAGCAGTTACAATAGCCAAGTTGCATGTGGGCATAAGAATGTTAACTGAAAATTTTAATTGCCGTGACATCACAAGTGGGTGCTGCGGTTGCGAACTACTGTCGGGATCAGGATAAAAACATTTTAAAACTCCCGCCACGCGCATGCAATAACTGCTATTCCAATTTATTGTAAGTATGGTTGACTCCAGAACTCCAGCAAGTCTTTGTTTGAAGTCAGAAGGCTAAGCGTCCTGAGATACTTTGACTTTTGTTCAGAAAGACTGGCCATAGTGGAAGCACAAGAGCAAGCGATCCAACTGCCTCTTTCCACAGGATACCGATTCCGAAGGAATCAGCAAAGAGAGCTCTCTGGATGCTACTGTTTGAGTTGAGTTGAGGCAGAGATAACGGCAAGTATTCCTGTTTGTTCAAGACATTTTCCTGGTCGAGATGTAAGTCAGACACTTAGTGTAACTCTAGGGAAACAATTTGCATCTCCAATTAAGTTAGGACCAAGAGCAAAGCGAGCAAAGGAAAGGGATGGGCAGAGACTATTTAGAGAACATAGCATGACACCTGTAACTGCAGATCAGTAACTTCAGCATTGCGCATATCCCCCCTCAAGTACATACTGCAGTGGTAGGAGTGCAGTTTTTAAGCGACTATCATGTACACGAATTACCATGGTTCCAGTGGTTCACAGAGTACTCCAGCTGGAAGTCTAGTTATTTACCATGCACTTTTGGCCGTATTGAGATGTTGGAGGCAGAAAATACAAGCCCCAAAAAGAAGCAGAATGTCAAAAACTACTTCAGAATAGAGAGCATACAGCACAATGATAAGCTGATTTTTTTTCATACTGGGTTTTTCTAAATTGCATGGCAGTCTTTGTATTTTTTTGGACCAGTTGTCAATCAGCTTAATTATTGGGGTTCAAAGGAAGGTGGCCGACATCGACATCGTAGAAGAAAGATAGATCCAAATAATCTTTTTTTTCTCACCTGCAAATTAAAGCTGATTCCTTTCCTTGACATTGGTAGCAGTGGGGGCTTGAAAAAACAACCCTGAATAGCTAGTGTTGAGGTATTGGGTTTTTTGTTGTTGTTATTGGCAGAGGTGGGTGAAGGTTGAGCAGTGAGGACCAGAGGGACTCTTGCCATGTCCAAAGCACAGTTTACGAGGCCTCCAGATCGACAAGCTGAGGGTCGACAAGGAGGAGCGGAGGAGAGCAGAGGAGTGGGACAGGCAAGCCGAAATCCAGGAGCGGCTTATGTAGAGCCAGGCTGAAGAGCAGGAAAGGCTGATTCAGTTACTGACCGAGACCCGAGTACCACCAAGGCAACAGTTGCCAGTGGTAGGCCCGGCCCCCTGCACCCCAAAAGTCATGGTACACAAGTTCCAGGAAGGTGTCGATGACATGGGGGCCTTCCTGGCTGCTTCAAAGGCAAAAACAACTGCTGGAGGGTGGCATTTACCACAATGGACGCCTTCCTGTGTGGCTCATTATCAGGAGTGGGGTTGACGGTCATTGGTACTGTGCCTGCAATTCAACAGACTGAGTATCAGGCCGTAAAGGAGGTTTAACTTCGCGAATACCGGATAACCACTGAGACATTTCGAAAGCGCACATTCGAGATTCCTTTCGATCAGGCTCAGCCAGACACATGGCTCGTACAACATCGCCAAAACTTTCATCAGTGGTTGGAAGCGTTCCCCCTCACTGACTGGAGACCATGTTGATGGAGATAACTTTGAAGCATTTGCTCCGCTGGACAGGTGCAAATGCGGAACCTCAACCCGGAGAACTTTGAGGAGTTAAGTTAAGCTCTTGGCCAACCAGACAAGGAAAGAGCCAGAGCCACAAAGATCTATAGGGAGAGCGACCAAGAGAGAGAGAACTCAACCCCAGACTCCTATCCGGCCGGGACTTCAAACACAGGCCCCCAGAAGAATTGGCTGGGATAGACTATACAGAGAGGGAGTCCAGGGAGTGGAGAGAATCTACCCATATCCCAGAGAAGTAATCAGGAAGTCAGATGCTTCCAGTGTAATCGGCTCGGGCATATCAAGAGAGACTGCCAGGTAAAGTTAGAGCAGGCGCAGCTGCTGGACGAAACAACCAGGGAGAATACCTCAAACCGTTGGACAAGGAGGGCCAATCTCAATGGCAGGACCATGAAGGTGTGGTTGGATACAGTGTGTACGAAGTCAGTGGTGCATGCCAGGTGTATACCAACAGGAGCAAGACTGTGGTGGAGCATACCATATGTGCCACAGCCACTTCCAGAGAAACTTGCTCCCAGCAGCCATGGTGGTTCTGTAACTGGCTGGGAGGACGTATCACTTCACAGTAGGTATTTCGCCTTACCTACCCATAGATATGTTGATGGGACAGGATGTCCGTCAGCTGAAAGAGTTGCTGGCAAGAGTGAATTCGGAGGAGGCACGACTCGCCAGAGAGGGCACTACCGAAGTGACCCTAGTTTCTACCAGAGCTCAGGCACAAACCTGGGTGCACGTAGAGGAGGCGTCACTGGCTCAACAGACCAATCACGAGGTCATGCTGACCGACCCCACAGATGGGAGCCGTGAGGGAAACTAACTTCCCTACGAATTTGAGGATGAATTATTTGAGAAGAAGCATGTGGAGAAGGAACATCAGGATGGAAGCGGGACGGAGACGGTGGTACTCCCCGACCAATTACCCCCAGACTAGTTGCTGGCATTGCAACAAACTGACCCATCTTTGGAGAAGATAAGAGAACAAGCAGACCGAGGTGAAGAACCAAGAACCCTACCTTTGGGAAAAGGGACTGCTCATGAGAAAGTCGCTCACTGTGGATGGGAAGAATTTGGTGGTGGTGCCACGCGAAGCAAGGACAGAGATCCTGAATATGGCCCACAACCCCCCCACAGCCGGACACTTCAGACAAGCAAGGATGCTCTCTACCATCCGTCAAAGTATGGACTGGCCGAATATCGCCTCCGACGTAAGGTCCATGTGTATGTCGTGTCCGATTTGCCAGAAAGCTAAACCCGTAACCCACCAAAGAGCACCCCTACACTCCCTACTCATAACCATTTCGAACGAGTGGCCATGTATATTTTTGTGACCCTAAAAAGAACAAGCGGAGGGAATAAGTATGTGCTAATAATAATGAGGACTAAGCCACCTAATGGCCAGAAGTGTTTCCTCTCAAGAATATCTCAAATGAGACGTTTCAGGGATGTTTGGTGGAGGTTTTGCTAGGTTAGTGAAATCCTCTCTGATAATGGGTAGCAACTTTATATCTTGCACCAAGACACAGTTTACGGGCATACATCAGATTAAGACCTCCCCATACCATCCCCAAATATATGGTATGGTGGAGATATTCAACGCTACGATGAAGCGTTTGCTCAGGAAGTTAACCCAGAAGAGTGAGAGTGAGTGGGACCAATGTTTACCGTTTGTGGTATTGGCGTACGTGGGGACAGTGCATAGCACAACTGGGTTGAACTGTTGTATGGGAGGAAGATGCCCACCACCACGATCGATGCACTAGCATGTTATTGGAGAGAGAAACAGGGAGAGGAAGGAATAGGGGTCATTGAGTACCTAAGAATATTGAGGGAGAAGTTTGACCTAGTTCGGGAGGTAGCAGCAAATAATGAGATACAAGCCAAACAAGCCCATAAGTAAATCACGATAGGAAGGCTACCAACAGGAAATTTAACGTGGAAGATTTTGTGTTAGTCTTCCAACCACGGAAGTTGAGCTAGCTCCAAAATGAATGTAGGCGATCGGTGATCATTACTCGGAAGCTCACAGAGGTAACTTACCAAGTGGATTTCGGGGAGGCGTCACGAAGGTTCAGGAAATTCCACATAAATGGAATCAAGGCATGGCACTCTCCAGTACCAGCTGTGTTGTTAACCATAGACAACGAATCAAGCGAACCCGAACCTGATGAAATGACCAAATGTGAGGAGCCTCTGTCTTAGCTTCAACCCTACCAATGAGAAGCACTGCAACGGCTGAAGGACGAGTTCAGCGAGGTGATTAGACCGGGAAAGATGTAGAGCACACCATTAACACTGGGGATGCTTCTCCCATCAGACTACCATCCTACAGGTGCCAACACTCTTCCCACAAGTTCCAACGTAATGAAATAAAGACATTAATGGAAGAGAATATCATCACCCCTTCCAGAAGCCCCTGGGCCGCCCCAGTGGTCTTAGTAGCAAAAAAAGATGGAACCAAACGATTATGCGTGGACTTTCGAAAGTTAAATCTCGCAGATCTCTATCCCATACCAAGAATCGAGGTACATATCGATGGTATAGGAAAATCCGAGTGGATCACCGCCCTGGACTTGACCAAAGGCTACGGCAGGTGCCAATGGAGAAATTGAGCAGAGAGAAAACAGCCTTCATAACCCTGTGGGGGTAAATATGAATTTGTAACCTTGCCATTCGGGCTGGAATTTGCCCCATCAACTTTTCGACGGTTGATGGACCAGGTTCTCCATGACACCCACCAGTATGCGGCAGCCCACTTAGACGATATTATCGTCCACATCAAACATAGTAAGTCTGACCCATCTAAGGGAAGTGTTCGAGAGATTACGACAAGCAGGCTTGAGGATAAAGGTTGCTTTGCGTGCAACTCATGTACATACCTAGGAGATTTGGGGAAAGGGCCAGATCAATCCCGTGGTCTCTCAAGAGAACGTTGTTTTCTGCTAGAGGAAGGGAAGATGTCGGGGAATAATACTGAAACACCACAAGAGCAATCATCCCTGACTGAACTCAATGGGAAAACGACTCATCCTAAACAGGGTTAACCACAAGGTCACGAGACAGCACAAATGGTTTATTAAGCAAAGTACAGTATCTATTACATCACTTACGTATAAGGATGAATCGAAGGTTCGAAGACAGACGGAACACTTGGATTGGACAGCAAAATGAGCCGAGCTAAAATAATTTATATAAGGAGTTTGTTAGAAAGTAACGGGAGTCGGACTAGTATGTATTTGCTTATTGGCTATATGCTCTTTGGATCATATACTTTATTTGTAATGATGAAGATACTAGTACGGCTATATAATCACTAGATACGGCGAGCTAGGCATCGCAGGGAAAGCCCAGAGGTCTGAGTGGCTGGGACAACCCTCCTCCCCCCCCCCCCCCCGCCCCACCAGACCAAGGGACAGGGGTATTCCTTTCCCTGACCACCTTTAGTGGATCAAGTACTTGGAAGATTGCCTTCTACTTTCAAGAAAAAATTTCCAACAACTTACGCTATTATTGATGGTAGTGAAATTTTCATTGAAACACTCTCAGACTTACACATGCAGTCTCCTTAACATGGAGTCAGTACAAGCTTCATAACACAGTGAAATTTTTGGTTGCATGTATATAGCCCAAATGGAGCAATATGCCAGGCTCCATATCAGATGTTGAACTCACACATGTGAGTGTGGTTTTCTGACTACTCTACAAGATAAGCTTGTTATTTCGACAGAGGGTTCACTATTAAAGATAATTATGCTAAAGGGACTTCATATTAAACTGAACATTTCTCTATGTATGAAGCCAGTTGCCAGCAGACGAGATTCAATTGGGAAGAAAAATAGCTTCTCTTCGAATCCACGTTGAACGAGCTATTGGTAGAATGAAAACATACAGCATATTGAAGCAAACCACCTTTGTCTATGGCTCGTATACCAACCAAATTGTCTTTGTTTGGGAATTCTTGACAAACTTCAAGCCAGCACTAGTACCAAGTTCTGATGAATACAACGCGAGCGACTTAGAGGTATTTCGAACAGCTTTCTGATTGTGACTCAGATGAGTCAGATCGAGACACAGATGAAAATAATTTTAGAACCATTTGGTTTAAATGGTATAGCTATTAATTTTTGTTGTTCAGATTATATATGTTTTGTTCTTTGTTCAGTAAAGTTTGAAACATTACACCCATGAAATTATTACAGTTTGAAACACAATAGTTTGAAACACAATAACATGAAATTATCACAGTCAACATTATTACATCTGACAACGATTTCTTGCAGGTATTCTAAGAAAATGCATGGGAATTACAATTTCAGGAGGAACACAGATGTCATAAAAAGAAACTAACTTTGGTAGTAACTCATCAAACCAAAACTTTTTATTGAAAAGTACTCACTTGACGCTCAGTCCTTTTTTGGTGTATATAGCTACCATGGTCGTTCACCAATGGCCATCTGTCCCTGCATTTGTGAATAGTACTGATTACGCTCTTTAATTCCAAGGTCTCCAATCCAACTTGCAGCAAAAACTAGAAGTGCCACATGCTTCTGAGGTGTACTATTTCTATGAAGATATGGATAATTGATCTCCAAAACCAAATGGCTGTTGTGTGGTTTGAAGGATCATAAACAGCTCCATCAGGTGATGCTCCTAGGCAGGGGAGTCTTTGTTGATCAGGAAACCAGATGGACTCACAGCTAAGTCAAGATGACCATGAGAGTATCGATAAGCCTTCAGTACAAGTTGTTTATTCTCAATGCCATATCGTGTTGCTGCTGTTGAGAAATTCTTCCGCTGAATAATATGGAGGACTAAACTATCAGGAGGAGTGTTTAATTTCCGAATTAAAACATGTCTAAAATTAGAAGATGTGATAAGATATCTATGTACAGAAAACCAAAGAGGAGACATTTTGTTGTTCATGAGTGTTCCTTTCAATCTCTCGAGCCTCAGCCTCAGTAACTTGAAGACTGCTTGAAAGCATAATTATGTCCTTCAATCAGATTTGGTACATTATATGATGATGGTGGTGGGATGATTGTTGTATTGAGGAACAAAAAGTAGAGAAATGCCACAACTATACCCCTTTTAACTTATAGAAAAGTTCGGGAAGGTTCAGTTCCTCTAAACTCATTCGGTCTTGGGTCAAACTCCTCTAACTGCTTAAATCTTTGCTTTTCAGGTCTTGCATATATAGTCATGCTTTTCAAAGCTAGCTTCAGACATAGGCAATGCACTCTCCTTTCGCTTTTTTGGAGGCTTCCATTGGCAAGGTAGAGGTGTAATAGGTGTCACATCCTCTTCCTTTTCCTCACCATGCTGGGCAGGAAGGAAATTCGTTTTCAACTGAAATCTTGCAGGTGTCAAAAATACCATACTAAAGCAATTATTAGATACTGAGGGAGAGAAGATTTACCCAGCAGCACATTCACATGTAGCTGAACAAATCTTAGCCAGAGCTCCTTCAAGGCCAAGAAGAATGTGCACATGATAGGTTCTAGACCTCATTGAAGTTTTCATTACAGAACGCACATGACAATAATGATATCTAGAAACATCAACATAAAGAATACAACTCTCCCGAAAATTCAAACAAAAACAGTTAAAAAAGCGCTTTAGATTGCCACTCATATCAGAATGGAAACAAGAAGACCATCTATACCACAATAATTATTTATACATCGTGGTATATAATTTTCAATAGTGACTTCTTTTTTAAAAAACTATAGTGCATTTCTTTTGATAGGTCAATTCAATATAATTATATATTATTAATTACATGCACACATGGGTGCAGACACTCACAGATACATACAGACATACACATACATACACACACATACATAGAGTCATACACACATTACTTTTGAGTACTTAAACAAGTATTGATAAGTGTAGCACCTGAGTGTCTTGATGACTGCTAATGTAGTAGATGCATTTTAGAGTTAAAAAAAAAGTTAATCTCTGTTGTATTTCTGAGTTAATTATTTGCCATGCACTTCTCATAAAAAATACATATAATAACATAGTGATAAAATAATTGGAGGTACATAGTAGATCCAGAGATAGGAAAGAATGGACCGATTATATACTTACAAAATCCATTGGTTTTAAGAAGAGATGAAGAAATCCAAATATTTATAAATTATATTATATATTATAGGGGAAACATTTTAATAGCTGCCAATCTAGGAGAAAAAAAATCAAAGGCATGCTCTACAATAAGAACATAATCACGAATAAACTTATTTGAGGCAATGAATCCATCAATCTCATTATAAGTTTGTAAGCTGTTCCAATTTGCCAAGTTTTCCAATTGCAGTGACAAAACTGTAGAGTTCAGTGGGTTCAATGGTTAGCTACCCCTTCTGTGAAAGGCTAGCATTATAATACCTTTTTAGATTTCAGATGGGTTCTCTTTCCCACACATAATTTGATCCAACTCTTACCTCCATATTTTCATGATTCTCTCCTCGTGAGCACAACATGATTAGATGATTTAAATTATCATTTAGCTACGCCTTATAACAACATTAACCTACACCATTAATTTCAATTTTTGCTATCAACTGCAAAATTAATTAAATTACCATTGCAGTGAATGGTATTGGATTCTATAACTTTTGTTTAGTTATATTTAGACTTATATTTTCACTGACAAATTAAAGCAGTTAGGAATAGAGAAATATTTTATATCAATTATGAATAATAAAGCAAGTGGATGTTATACAGCTCTAATATATGACACTATGAACTACACCGAATACTCTGAAAATGAACAGGATGGCTAGTGAAAATTTCCAGTCAAAAACACAGCTCTTGCTTTAATATATTTTCTCCTTCTTTTCATGCTGAGAATAGGTTATTTTAAAAAGTACATGACACCTGCATGCAGAAGTATTAGTTCATCTTGGATATCACTTACTCTCTTCACCTGCAATAAAGTTGTCTGTTCGGTACCACATTAGAAAACCAAATTACCAAGAATAGCAAGTCATTGTTATATTAGACCATTTCAGTAAGTGAAGTTAAAAATATAAATAAAAGTGTGAGGAAATAAAATTAGTTAGTGTGGTGGCAGTATTGAGCGCTGGTTTTAATGTTAAAGAAGGGTAATCCAACATATACTCATACTAACCCTTTTTGTATTCCCCCCTCCCTGCCCTGCAGATGGTATAGTAGCTTTATTTCAGCTTTAGAACTGCCTGGTTGTCATTTCTAAGGTAATATCAGCTTATTTGTCTACTTATCTCCAGCTGAAACAGATGCACCCACTGTGGCAGAAACCACTTGGACAATTGCCACCACTATGATGACCACACCTATGATGGAAGAGACTACATCCACAATAGAAGGAAATGGTATGGCATCTGGTACACAAAATATGCATGCATAAATTGACATCTTTGTCATATATAGCAACATTCAATTCTGATTGACTAGAGCTGAAAGAGTAATTAGCTACACAATAGAAACATATTTTTTTGACGAAATCAATTTTTTAAGAATGTAGACCAGAAATATATAGCTTCTTTGGATTCTTTGTAATAATACCAAGTATAATATTGTTGCTCCAGGTATTGTGATGTACATCGTTTAATTCCTTTAATTGACATTTCATTTTTTTATTAACGGGTGAATCTAGCCCTCTTAGTGTATTTGGATGGAAAGCTGGTATTGGCATGCAGGGCTGATCTATGTCTATATATTCACTGGATGTTCGACCATTTAAAAATAGAATGGGTCTTCAACTCTAAATAATGTAGGCTGACATAATCAAGGATGGTTGTCATAGTGAAGAGAATGGTCAAGAGAATACCTAGCAGCAGCTAGACTTGCTCAGCTGCACTGCATAGAAGTGAGATCATGATTCACTCTTAATAGCTGTCTTGAACTTGTACTAGTAGCGGAATAAGCCATCCTGCAAACCAAGAGCTAATAAATCCGAGCAAGTCTTAAAACTCTCCTCTCCTATAGTCCCATCATATAATATGGGTCTAATCCCACCACTTTTTTTCTCTAGAGGCAGTAGGAGAGTCCCAAAAAACAAAGGATGGACAGAAAGAATTCTTCCCTCTAGGACCATGGTAGGGAAGGCAGCTAAGATAGAGAAATGGGAGGAGCATTCAGTTGGGGTGCTTCAGCATGTCATTGAGATGTTGTTGTCTTAAACCATCAGGAACACCAGCCAACCAGCAGGGGAAGGAACTGATTGTTCAAGCAAAATCCCCTTCTGTAAGAGTCAATGGTACAGGAAAGACATAAGAGGTGGGTAGGATGGACCCATCAGGATGAGGGGATGCATGCTTCTGTCGGCTAGTGACCAAAGTAGCTGGGAACATGGTAAGCAAGGACATGGCATCCGTGCTAACACCCAGGTAGCTGGGTTTGAAATTCGAGGGTGTGGGATGAGGCAAAGCAGCTAATCTTGCCACCAGGAAGTTTCTTAAACCTCCAACCCGACCATGCAGTAGTAAAACTTGACATTAAAAATGCTTTCAATTCCATGTGAAAATACAAGATGTTGGAAGCTGTCTATACCATAGCACCTGTAATCTACCCTTTTATTCATTCTGTACATGCTTCACCACCTTGTTCTGGGGTGACAAGTCCTTGCAATCAGCAGAAGTGGTGCAGCAGGGAGATCTATTGGTCCTCTCCTTTTTTGTTTTTCACTCCATCATAACTGCACTCAGTTGTCATCAGAGTTGTGTGTAATGTTTATAGATGACACCACGTTTCTAGATGACACCACTCTGGGTGGCTCAATGGAAGATATAATTCATAATCTAGAGCTAAATTAATAAACAAACTGAAAAGTTTTGGTTAATTTTGAACAAGACAAGTCCGAGATCATTTGGTATGATGCAGTTTTGAGAGGAACCATCTTATGCCCTTTCCCAGGAGCTCATGTGGTTGATCTCTCCGATACCTGTCTCCTAAGTTCTCCACTGCAGGGGGGTAGGAACTAGTCCGGCAGACCCGGCAGCTGCCGGACCAAAGTTTCAATACCAACCTCCATTTATCAAGCAACTTTCTAATCTTTACTGGGAGCACTCTCAGACTCTTCTCCAGCCAGCTCTCTTCAGTTGTCTTATTTCAAAATTCAAATGAAGCCCACCAAACCACGCCGCTAAATTTTTGCGCGTGTTATTTTAGTGTTATAGTGAGCGACTGGAATTCCAGGCTCTACAAGTTTCCAAAACGGAAATTTGGAAAAGGCAAAGATGAGAGGTATATATCTATTTAAAACTAAGCTAAGCATTATAGCTAGCTATACAGTTTTATCTTTACTGCATCACAGCTATAATATAGCTATAGTAGCTATCTTACTAATAAGACGTCTCTATCATAGCTACATGCCAACCATCCATGGTAGGACAGTCCAGTCTGAGATTTTTTGCATTTTTCACAATTTAGACTATGAATCCAGGACTATAAGCTGATTCAGCACTGCCAATCATGGCATCTAGTGATGCCAGCCACCTTGTTCATGTGGTCACTGACACTGTATTATGTTACTGTAACAACCACCAGCAATAAAGGCAAATAGAGTTTGCATTATCAGGACAATGTATTTATGATCCATTTCAAAGTAAATAACTAGTTTTAACTTATTTTAACCGAGCTGTACACTAGAGATGTTTACACAAGGCCTTAATCCAATCATCCAACTTGGTTTAGTCTTATTCGTCTTATCCGAGTTACATATTAATACAACAATTAAAAACACCAGATAATAATAGCTAACCTATAAAAATAAGTGGAGTACAATCCTTTAGAGATCTTGAATAAATAGCTACAGTGCAAGATGAATGAAAGTGCATAGGAAAGAACCACTAATGTAGATAATGGCCAGGGAATGGAACAAAACCACTGTCAGTTGTCCGGGTATTAGACCAAGCCAGGTTGGCATGGATGCCAAGAGTCCCGAAATGATCCATTTTTATAAAGTTTTTCGGAATCAAAAAGCTCCAAAGCATTTGAATGGAACAGGAGAATATCATCAGTACACTGCAGTTGAAGATTATTATCGTTGCTTTTACTTTGAAGCTATAGACTTGGCCATATCAGCAATTCAAGATTGCTTTGATCAGCCAGAATATGCTGTTTACCAAAATCTTGAAGAATTGCCTGTAATAAAAAGGATTGTACCGCTGAGTTAAGTGAAGTTGTTTCCTTTTATGGAGATGAATTCAATAAGAGTGAGTTTTCGACTCAACTTCAAGCTTTTAGTTCAAGTTTTAGCTCACGTGAGTCAGAAGGAACTGTAACACTGAAAGATATCTTGACTTTTCTTCGCAATCTTTCTGATGGTCAACGTGCATTTTTTAAGCAGGTATGCTGGGTTGTCCATCTAATCCTTGTCATGCATGCTATGAATGCTGCAAGTGAAAGATGTTTTACCTGCATGAAAAGAATAAAAATATACTTACGAAGTACTATGAATCAGGATAGACTTAATCATCTAATGATACTAAACATTTACAAAGAAGCTTTGGATCGCCTTGATCTAGTCACAATTGCAAATGAATTTGTGAGGAACAAAGAGCACCGACTCCGAATGTTCGGGAACTTGTGAACTTATTTCAAACTAGGTTTATTCCAGGTATATATCAATTACAATGATATTTCTTTTCAATAAGGTGCGTGTATCCCCCTCCCCCACACACACTTTCGCCTGACCAATCCCAAAATGCTTCCTACCCCTCTGCACTGCATAGTGTGGACTCTGACTCAACTGTTCTTAGGGACAAAATCAAATGTTCAGATTCATTTCTGGTCAGTATGCCTTAATCCTGCTGCGATAATGCGGCTCAAGTGCAGCTTTTGGCTATTTCAAGCATGTATAAATACCCTCCCTATCTCGTCCCTTGGATTGAGGATGGATGACGATATTAGCGTTGCTGTGGGTCTTTGATTGGGCTCCACTTTGTGTCACACCCATAATGCCAGTACATGTACTGTGAAGCAGACGTGGATTGCCTTGCTATGCATGGTCTTAGCTGCAAGAGAACCAAAGGATATTTCTACCATCATTTCACCATGAATGACATCCTCTTCTGGGCATTGTAATCTGCAGGTGCCCCTTCCAGGATGTAACAATTGGGTCCCTTGTAGTTCTGATGGGAAAAGGCCTGATGGGGTAATCATGGTGCCATGGAAGCAACTGGTTTGTGATATAATCTGTCCAGATAGTCATATCAAGGTACAGCAGTTAGTAGTGCTGGAACTGTTGCTGCTATGGCTGAGGATAAAAAAGTGGCAGCCTAGATCATTGCCATTCCATTTTGTTTATATTCCTTTATTAGTAGTAAATATGCAGGAAAATTATTTTATAAAATGTGAAGTTTATCTTGTAATATATAGGTTTAATTCATCCTTTTTAAAAATATATAACATTTAAGAGACTAATTTTTTCCCGGTTGCACTGAAACACCAAAAATAGGTAAAACTTTATCAACAAAACAGAGTGTGGATGCAATATTAAACCTAGCTGCTAATCTCATTCAGCAGATGATTTTAGTTCTTGGTAAAGATTCCCTAGAGTAAAAGGAAAAGATCATACAATCTATCTGGTTCAAAGTGTTTATTATTAGCAGCTACAAATGCCTACAGCTGCATTTGTCTACTAACAGAGAAGTGAGTGGTTTTATAGAGATCTTCTAAGAAAAGGGAAAGTAATAACAGCCATAGAGCTATTGTCAACAATAGTTATTTTGAAGTATAAAAAACATATCATTTAAATGTGCTTGAGTACCACAACAAAGTTCAGCAGTAGTTTAGTTGTTTTTCCCACTCAATAATACCAGCTATTTAGAAACAACAAGCCAATCAAAAAACCAAAAACAGACAACTATATGGATGGCCAGTCATAATAGAATTAAAACAAGATCAACATCAATTCCACAATTTTTTGCACTTCATATTGACAGGTCAATTCAATATTATATATTTTATGTTAATGCATACATGTATGCACACCCTTACAGATGCATACAGATCCACATATAATATGCATACACACACACACACACACAGACTCATCACCAAGAGGCACTTACTGAGTACTTAAATATAATCTAGTATTTTAAAATTTTGTTAACCTGTGTGACTTGATGACTGCTAATGTAGCAGTTCATTTTAGTGTGTGTGTTTTAATTCCATCTCTGTTGCATTTCCTAGTTAGTTATAATATGCCATGCACTTCACATAGTGATAAAGTAATTGGAGCCAATTTATCCATACAGCAGCAGAACTAGGAAAGGGATAGATCATAATGCCTACTTTACTTGCAAAGTCTGTTCATTTGAGGAGAGCTGATGGAAATTTAAATATTTATTAAATTATATTATAGGGTAAATATTTTAATAGGTGTACTCTTGGAGGGGAATAAAACAAAGACATTCTCTACATAAGAACATAATCTGCAATCAATCGTATTTGAGAATGAATCGATCAATCTCCTTAAAGTTTGTCACCTTTTCCAATTTGCCATGTTTTCCAATTCCAGTGACAAAACTGTGGTGTTCAGTTAGTTCAATGATAACCCCTACTGTAAATGTCTAGCATCATAATATCTTTATTTCAAATGTGTTCGCTTTCCCTCACAATATTTGATCCAACTTATATCTCCATATCTTAATGCAGAAGGCTATCCTCATCAACACCACATGATTACACCACATTAGATGATTAACTCGTGATTATAATTATGACATAACACTAATCAACACCATAAGTTTCAAATGTTGCTATCAACTGCAGAATTAATTGACTTCCCATTGAGGTAGCTGGAATTGGAATGCTATAAGACCTTAGTTCTCAGTGCCAAAATGGAAATGATATATAGAGCTTTACAAATTAGATTGTGAATAATAATGCAAGTGGTTATTATGCAGCTCTAATATTATATGAAAATGAACTACACAGAATGCTCTGAGAATTAACGGGGTGGCTCATGAAAATTTCCAGCCAAAAATACAGCACTAACTTTAACATATTTTCGCCTTCATGTTGAGCAGAGTTAGAACTATTTGACACCTGCTTGCAGGAGTATTCTTTAACCTTGGGTATCATTTACTACCTTCACCTGCAATATAGTTTATTTATTGGGATCCAGATTTGATATTCTTGTTTTCAAATCACCAACAATAGCCAGTTATCCTTATACCAGACCATTTCAGTAGGTGAAGTTAAAAATAAAAGTGAGAGGAAAGAGTTTAGTTAGTGGAGGCAGTATTTGATGTTAGTTTTACTGCTTAGAAAGGGTAATCTTACATATACTCACCCTAACTCTTTGTGCATCCCCTCCTCCTTCCCGCCATGATGGAATTTTATATTATTTCTAGTATTCTAGATTTATTTCAGCTTTAGAACTATTTGATTGTCATTATAATGTAATTACAGATTAATCGTTTACTTATCTCCAGCTGAAACAGATGCACCCACTGCGGAAGAAACCACTGGGACAATTGCTACCACTAAGATGACCATACCTATGATGGAGGAGACTACATCCACATCAGAAGGCGATGGTATGTCATATGGTACACAACATATGCATGCATAAATTGACATCATTGCAATATTACATTCTGATTGACTAGAGCTGAGGGTTTAATTACACTATTTTTATTTAAAAACAAAGAAGAAATGATCAAATTTAAGAAGGCACACCCGAAATATATAGCTTCTTTATAATAATAGCAAGTATTAGGTTGTTGCTCCAGGTACTCTATATATTTGCAAATTCTCCTTTTTTTTGACATTTCATTCCATTTCTCCTTTTTTTGACATTTCATCCATTTTTTAAAAATTGGCGAGTTAAGCTAGCCCTCATAGGGAGTGGGATAGAAAACTGGTATTGCCATGCATGTCTATATATTAACTGGATGTTTATCCTTTTAAATAAAAAAGAATGGTCCATCCACCATGGGTGTCATAAATCAAGAATGGTGGTCATAGTATATGAATGAACAAGAGAACACATAGCAGCAGATTAGAAGCTAAACTTGCTAAGCTGCACTGTGTAGAAGTGAGAACAGGATTAACAGTTTATAGCTGACATGAACTCTTACAAGTTATGGAATAAGCCATCCTGCAAACCAAGAGCTAATAAAACTCCAGCTAGTCCTCAAAACCTCCTCCTAATATAAAATTACTGCACTAGCAGGTAAAAATAAGCTGCATGGCTGACAGGAAAAGATAATGTAATAATTAGTCGGTTTTTCAACATGCTCTAGCTTTTTCATGCCATTCAATACCAAACATAGATAACTTATACATTTTATATTTTTGGTACTCTCCCTATATTAGTTTGACCCCTATTTATATTTGCGATGCAAAAAAAACCCACTAAACAAGACATATACTTGATCACTTTTAGCAAGCCTAAACATTATTTTGCCAATGTTCACAAAAATAACTTTCATCTTGTTTAGATCCCTTTATTAGTAGTAGTAAATATGGAGCCAAATTGTTTTATAAAATGTGAATTTAATCTATAAGAGTTTGTATTATTCTTCCTTTTTACAAATAATTATATCAATTCCTTTTAATATCAGTACCAGAAGATTCCAAATTATCCAATGGATTTAAGAGACTGGTGCATTTCTGGAATAAGTAAAACATGCAAAAATAGGTAAACGTTTATCAACAGAGTGTGTTGCAATATTAAACCTAGCTGCTAGTCTGATTCAGCACACGCTTTATTTCCTTAGATTCCCAAGAGTAAAAGGAAAAGATCATGGTGTTTATTAATTGCAGCTATAATTGCATACAGCTGCATTTGTCTACTAACAAAGAAGTGAGTGGTTGTATACAGAAACCTGCTCTTCTAAGAAAAAGAAACATAATAACAGCCTACTATTAGATAGAAAACTGGTATTGCCATGCATGGCCTATCTCTCTCTATATAATTTATTACTGGATGTTTATCCCTTTAATTGAAAAAAAATAATGGTCCATCCACCCTAAATAATGCTGGCTGTCATAAATCAAGAATGGTCATCAAAGTGAAGAGAATGAACAAGTTAACACATGGCAGCAGATTAGAAGCTAAACTTGCCAAGCTGCACTGCATAGATGTGAAAAGAGGATTAACATTTAATAGCTGACTTGAACTCTTACAAGTTATCGGAATAAGCCATCCTGCAAACCCAGAGCTAATAAACTCCAGCTAGTCCTCAAAATATCCTCTGCCATAGTTGTCCCATATAAAATTGCTGCACTGGTAGTTGAGAACTGGCTGCATGGCTGACAGAGAATGGTGATGGACATAATTAATTGGTTCATTAGCTTTTTTAATTTTGTTTGCTTGTCATTCAATACTCAGGATAGATTTTTATATTTTTTGTACACTATCTATATTCGTTTGAATTCTATTTAAATTTGCAGATATGAAAAACACGTACTAAATAAATCCTTTATTAATGTTGAACATTCATCAAAATTGTTTTAAAAAAGTTGAAGTTAACTCTAGGATATATGTATATATATTCTATCTTCCCATTTATAACCTCAGCAAATAATCCATTCTTGTAGTGTCAGTAGCAGCAAATTCCAAATTATCCAATAGATTTAATAGACTAGCATGTTTCTGGATTCAGTAAAATAGGTAAAACTTTGTAGACAAACAGAGTAGGGTATGCAGTATTAAACCTAGCTGCTGACAGATTCAGTATGCTTGCCGATGATAACACAGGGAAAGTTGATACCACTATGATGACCACATCTGTGGTGGAGGCAACTACATCCACATTAGATGGAGATGGTACCTCAAATGGTATATAGCTAGATAGTAACAGTAAATTCTGTCTGTTAGAGATAAATGAGTAGTTGCACATTATGATAGGTTTATTAAAATAAATAAAAATAAAAGTATTGTCAAGAAACAAATAAACAATTTTATCAAGCAGAATAATTATATATAATATTTATTATAATTATATAAATCTTATGCATCTTTTTAAATAATCAACATCAAATATGATACAGACTTTAATAAGAAGTATAATATTGGTGTTCACTATCTAAGTAGGTAAATCTGTCTTATCAATATTGGTAAATTCTTGTGTAATTTTTTTTTTTTTACATTTCACTTTTAATTTTGTTTGTCTTGTATTGGGTATGCTGTAGCAATTGCTATATTTGGTTGATAGCAAATTGTAAATACCAAAATCACTCACAAAACAAGATTTATATTCTAACTTTGGCAGTGTCTTTTTATGCTGAATTTGAACACCCTTAGCCCACAAAAACAACTTCCATCCTATTTGAGTCCTTTATTAAACCTGCCAAAAATGTGGTGTTCTTCTCTAATACCTTGTATTAATATATATATATCATTACATATTCAATGTTATGATCTGGAAGATTCATTTATTATAAAATCAGTAGCAATATTTTCAAATTGTTCAATGCACTTCAGTCAACTAGCATTTTTCTCGATTCGGTACAATACAGGAAGATTTCTCAATAAAATAGAGACTTGTGTTTGCAATATAAGAGCTGAACTGACTTAGCATGCTATCACTGCTTTGGAATAATCCTCTACCATAAAAAACATCAATAATCTAGTTCAAGGTGTGGATTAATTAGATTTCACTACTTTTACATACGCTCTAAGTTTCGACTGCTGTCATCAATTAAGAATAAGTAATTCCATTGACATATCTGATGGATTTGCATAACTTTACTGTAGTCATTAATCCATAATTCTCAGTGTGCTTACTGAGAAAGCTATTAGTTATATATAGAGTTTTAAAATTTGTTACAATGAACTAAACATTATTCTTGGGAAATGAATCAAAGGGATGGCTGGTGAAGATTTCCAGCCAAGAAGCCTAGCATTGGTGGCTATAAGATAAACACTCAACTTAATCAACTAGGTTAAGTTCAGTTTCTCTGCTACTAAATGTAATGAACCACCATCCATACTTTGCAATTCAGTTATTTCCTTGCCTGTTCTACTCTCCTGAAAGAGTCTTCTTTTCCTTGATATCCCAATACTCTCTTTTGGATACGATTAATTAAGAATTCAACAAGCACACAAGAACTTGCTCATTAAGTCACATAACAGTCTTCCATGAGGTCAGTGTGTGCCCTGTATTATATTTTAGCCAATAACCTTACTTGTCACATTAACATCACATATACATAACTAAAACCTACTTAACACATAGTACTTCATGTTCCTACTCTAGGCTACCTCAGTATAATTATAGGCTTAGTCAGGAGGTGCTTTGGTATTGGAGGAGTGCTTCTTGACAAAGTCGTGTATATACTGTGCTCATTTGAGTACAGTCTTGTTTCCTTTCTATTTCAACAAATCCATCCATTTTTAATTAAACATTAAATTTTTTGTTCTTCTTTTGAATATGTATTAATTTTTTAAATTTATTATTATTGTTTGATATGGAGTATGGTATTACAGAGTATTATTTTTAATTGAATTTTTCTGTTGTGCAGCATTTGTATCAAGTTTATTAAATGGTGGAGTTTCCGAGGAGTCTCTGCAGGTCTTGCTACAGATGTATGGAGAGCCTCTACCTCAAGAAATTAGTGAAGTAAGTAAGGGAAATATACTTTAGGTTGGTGTACACTTTCAACAGTCTAATAAGGTTAGCCTAAATCGCTTGCTGAATCCACTGTCAAGTTGTCCAATTCTTGAAAATTTCCAAATTGGTGAAAGTATATTAAGGATTAAAGATAAAATATCTAATATTGCCACCATTGATGCTATTCATTAAAAAAAGGGGCCCTATCCATCAGAAACACATACATTATATCCCATCCTATATCTCATTAATGTTTAAATCATGTGATCATTGACATATTCAAGATAAACCTTTAAGTATAAATATCTAAGAGTTATTATGACACAAATACTTCAACCTGCCTCAACCCAATATGGTGTTGGTCTAGTTTATATCCATCACTCACAATAGACCAGAGCAACAGAACTTGCTCCTTAACCCACTCACTGTCACAAGCGTATATATACGCAAAAAGTTGTTTATCAAATTTAAAAAACAATAAAAAATCGATCGTACCGTTCACAGACACCTTCTTCCCCTACGATCGTACCGAATATAAAGGCAATAGACGTTCGGTAACTAGGGTAGTAATATTGAAAAGTCGGACCCATTCAGAATTTCTAATCGTGTAGAAGATGGCCGTTCCACTGTCCTTGGATAAAGTTATTTCTCAGGTTTAGGGCGACGATTTTGGACTTTCTGAGGATGAAAGCAGTGATCAAGAAGGCGATGGCATCTCATCCTACCTTGGCCAGAGCCGTGTTGACCGTGAAGCTCTGCTATGGCTTGGCAGAATAGTTGCTGATGACCTACCTTCAAGGAAGCTTAGCGCTTTCACTCGAGGTGACGATCTAGATGGAGATGAGAATACCAGCGATGAAGAAGGTATTTACAGTCAGTTTAGCTACAGTTTAGCTATGGCTAGTTTTGTTGTTAGCAAAGCAGAGCATGGAGCTACAATGCTCTTTAGTTTCCTTGTTGCGCGGTAAAATTATTTGAGGCCAATTTCTTTTATCCCCTTCAGGTTTGAAGCATGAAGCTATGGATTGGGCAGCTGACAGAGCTTCATCAACTCTGACACAATCTATTGTTGCTAGCCCTCCTATTGCTGTGACGGCTGCTTCATCATCTTCTCCATTGTTCCTACCAGTATCTGCAACTGTATTGTGTAACCTCTGCATCAGGTTCTATGACTTATGTGACGTCTGTAGTCACACTCCTATACTATTTCCATCATCATCATCGTCTGTTCCATCGTAATGCCCTCCTTTATTTTTAACCTCGCACTCTGTGTCCTCTTCTAGTGAAGTATGCACTCCTTCACGACCAGTTGTTCAGTTTAGTCATAGCACTAGGAGTGTTCGTCATGCTCGAGTTTGTCAGAGTAGTGGTAGTGAAATAGCTTCTAGTGCTTCAAGTTCTGCTCTGCCTTTAGCTAGTCCTCTCTGTCTTTCTGGAACTTCACCTACCAGCATTTCTTTAGCTCAGTCTCTTGCTTCTTCTACTGTTTCCTCAGCTAGTACCTTTGATAGTCCCTCCTCTAATTCTCCAGAAGAGGGTGTTTGCGTATATGGTTGAGGCATGCATTCTGGCTCATGTCCGCAGAGCAGATCACCTTGCCAGTGGTTACAGGAAGAGAGATTTTTTTACCTTCCGGTTGCTAAGGAACTAGTGGTATGCTTCTGCTCACGTCAGCGTGCTGGCTGCCCTCGCTCAGTTCATAACGAGCATCTAGACCGGCTGAACACCACGCTTCAAGGGCATTGGTCAGCACTAACTGAAAAACAGCCGAGGTGTGTTGTCTGTGTAGCAGTTGGAAACATGTCAGGAATCTCAAACCGCCATGAGACCACTTATTTGCCGTCACTGCAAAGTACCACTGTGTGTCATAAAGAGGGACTGTTTTTTTCAAGTACCACTCCATGGTAGACTTCACCAAGTAGTTTCCTAGTTTTTGCTTTAAATTTTACTTTCTATGGTATTTCCATTTTTCTCTCTGTTCTATGTGTGTGCTAGATGGCTGTTGTTTTGTATATGCATGTTTTTTGTTGCTATTTTTGTCCAGTTATGCGAAGTTATGGGAAGATGAACAGGGAAGATGTAATAAATAATTGTTCATACAACACCAACTTGATAACAATATTTTCATCAGAAAATAAATATTAAAAAATTAAAAATATATATTATGCAAGTTATGTGAATACATTGAGTGTGTACAATGAGTGTGTGCATATATATATATATATATATATATATATAATCGTATGTTGCATTGTCTAGCATAGTCAGCTTTCATTAGGCTGTAAGTACATAATGATATTCATCATTTGTGGTCGTTGCTTAGCAACCTAAGCTGACCACAGTGATTGTCGACACCAATGCTATCCCATCAACCATGGTTGCTAGGGACTTTAGTGCATTCCTGATTTAATATTGATTTTTATTTGCACCCGAGTCCAATAAAAAAAAAATGCTGCCTAAACCTGACGGTGAATGGGTTAAAAGTCCCTCTTCAAGCTGTTGCCAAACTAGTTTAATCTTCCTCAACTCAGTGAGATAATGTGCCATAGCAATTTTTTCAACCTACTAAACTGCCTCAACCCAATGTGATATTGGTCCAGTCTGTGTCCCAATTGAGCTATTGTTATAATCTACTTCACTTCCTCAATCCAGCCTAATGTTCTTCCAGTGTACGGCCCCATGTATCTTTTCTCAGCCTTCTTCAACACAGTATGATATTTATCGAGTGTGTAGCACTATGGAATTATTATCAACTAAAGTACCCCAAACCAGAAAACTATGTTGTAAAAGATTGGCTATATCTTTGTTATTCTTGTTATTAGATTTTGATATCTGCTGCTATTGACAATCTTAGAAGCATATCAAGGGTAAGTATGCCATAGTTTCCAGTGCATCATTTGTTCACTGCATGATGACAACTGAAAAAATGTTATTCAAATGGTTAACCTATAATTATATGTACATCATTATCAAAGTTTGCAAAGTTCAGTGTTCTCATATGTAGTTCCCAGGCCACATCCATACACATCATGGAGGTGTATGTTTTCTTCTAAATATTTAAGGCAACAAGCACTAATTTAAATGTAACCAGGCAATAGCCGAGTGTTACAGCTAATAGCTACAGCTGTGATGTATGAGGTATTGGTGCATGCATTGGCCAATTTGACTGACTCTATTAATTCTAGAATATTGTAAAGTGCATACTCAGCACACTTTATAAAGCTCTACATAGACTATAATTATTGGTTGGCTATACAGTTCATAGCAGTACTGGCACATGATGTTAGAATACTGTACTTCAGGTTGAGGTAAGTATAATTCTATGCAGAATATACTTTGTAGTTGGTATCAGATGGTCTTATCTTTTATCTCAGGGAGGTGATACTGAGGCTGGTGTGCGTGCCTTAATTTTTTTGGATTCATTTGCTCTCAGAGGATATAATTCAAGTTTTGGGAAAGTATCTAATGACATCTTTAGTAAGGGAATAGTTTTGTATTATAAATCTGTCTTTATATAATATACAATATCACAATATGCATGGTGTGTTTTAGCCGGTTAATTATAGTAGTATAAAAATTAAGTGGGTTCATATTAAAGTACTTTTGGTCAACTCTATATTCTTGTTTACCATCTCTAATTTTGGGGTAATTATCTAGCCAAATAACACATTGGTCAAACATTTTCTTTTATAAGGTGCACATCACAAGCAATATAATGAGGGTAGAGCACAGAAGCATTATTCACACTGGTAGCTCTGGTGGTCCGGTCAGTCCAGATTTGTCCCTACTACGTTTACCAGCACATTACTAATTTTGTGAGTGTGGTCATTAGGAGATGAATGCACATTTTTGTGCTGTTTACGCCAGCTAGTGATTAACAGCAGTTAACAACATTCAGTAAAAGTACCTGCATTGCAAAAAAAAAGTTTGAACAATTTGGTTTTCACAAAAATTTCATGGATAAACTTACCAATAATAGCATGTCCTTGAATAATAGATGCTGCTGGGTTGCTATATACCCTTGAAGAGTAAGCACAGCTCAAGTGTAAATACAAGGTCCCCTCAAATAGTAGGCACAGCTAGTAAGCTCAGAACTTGGGAGTAATCAAGGAAATAATTTGATGTTGCCAATGATTTTGTAGGTGAGGGTGATGTAGACAAGAGTTTTAATAACTTCCTGACACAAATGTGCAAAATCAGTATTACCGATATCAGCATGAATCAGAGGTGGCTCTGGCTGTTTGAAACATCAGAGTAGTAACTGGGTGTGCTCTGGGTGTGGCTTTACTTTAATTATTGCACACACAACTGCAGAATGAATTTCATCTTGGTTTGGTTGATGTATGAACACTTGAGATAGAAGTTTAAAGTTTTCTCCCTAAGGAATTTAATCTTAGTATTCACAATGATTACATCTAGCTCATGGAGTATCTATGTGAACAGCACGACTGAAAGATTGTTCTCACATTAGGCTAATCAAATCCTTTCATCATGAAATAAGTTTTGTTTGTACTAGCATACTATTTCAGTAGCAGTGATATGCTTGAAATTTTTTCTTCTTTGTATATATATATAGCAAGAGTCTAGTTATTTCCTGGCTAAATGGCCTATTGAGACAAAAATCTTGTTTCCATCTAAAACAATTATGTCAAAATTTTATAATTCTTTTTAAAGACATATAATTATATGTGCTTTATTTAGTAATGTGGACACCTGTTTGAAATTAACTACCTGTTTTATGGTTCGAAGTGGGTAATATTTGTTACATCTAAAAGACAAAAAAATTGTCCACTGGTATATAGATGGCTATGCTTTATTCACAAAGTGAATCAAAATAGCTACAGCGACTAGAGACAATATGAAATTATTAATCAATTCAAAGATCCTTATGAAAATAGCTACCATCTTCATTGATCACATTGAATGTGAAACATTATTTTCATAGACACCCTCACCATAGTAAGTATGCACTTAAAGTTAAAGGCTACAGCTAACAGTGGAGTAGGTTCCTAGCATTATAAGTAGTATGATATATGTGATGGAGCTATCACATACTGAAAACTCTCCAAATACTTATTTGAAACATGAAATTAGTTGCTAAAAACGTAGTACTACTCTATCTTGTCAACCATAGAGTTTACTGTTTGGCCTTATTCAAAATTGGTTGCTTTCGTCTGCTGCATTATCACAATAAATTTTCATCTCTACAGCTGCTCTACATTCTTACTAGTATTCTTGTGGTTTATCGCCAAAGCAAAAAAAATATTTGGCAATGCATTATTTTGGTTTAAGTATGTTGGACTAATAATTTATAATTATCACAGAATTTCCTAGAAACTGTGAGTGATCCTTTAACTGTCAATTTTCAATACTCAATAATAATAATTATATCACAAGCTATCCGGCATTAACTCCTAATTATTTTTCAGTACTCTGACATGTGTATAATTTATATTTAATTGTATATCTTTCATAGTTTGCGAAAATAATATTTTATATTTTGAAGGTTGATGGACCAGTATATTATAAGGAATATATTTTATTATTATGTCACCATGGCAATGGTTGATTTCATCGATATGGATGAATTAACTGCCATGCCCCCTAAATTTAAGAAAATGACAGATGCAGCTTTCAAAATGTGTGGCCACACTGTAGTAGTCAAGACCGACACTTCTATAGAGAGATAATTGGGCTAGTGGATGTTAAGTGATGTACCACAGATGAATGTGGGCGTTGACCTCAAACTGATAGAACTCACTAACTAACAGTCATATGAAATTGTCAAAGCAGATACATAATAGTAAGAACTATAGAAAAAATATGGTTATTGTGGACTTTTAATTGATAAATAAATAAATAAATAAAATAAAATATAGAATAAAATGGGGAAACCACCCCCACCACACAGATCAATTTGGGCGTTGACCTCAAACTGATAGAACTCACTAACTAACCATCATATGAAATTGTCAAAGCTGATTACATAATAATAAAAAGCAACACTTAGAACTATAGAAAGAATATGGCAATACAATTATTGTGGACTATTTAATTGATGTCTGATACTCGCCGATGAGATTTAAAATCTTAGAATAATTCTGTATTAGTTTTTCCAATGCTATTCCAGCCTGGCGTCCTATTAGGTAACTTTCTGGCTTTTCTAAACTAATTTTGAAGGCATGTTCATGAAGGAAATACTCCAGCTGTTGTTTTTTTCATCTCGAAAGGGTGTTTGGACAACTCCTCTTTCACATCATCGACTTTCATTTTGGTGTGATATCATCCCCTCTGTTTAAGGACATCAATCATCATTCCCCAGGGAATTCTGACGTAATGATCTATTTGATTGGGTACCAATTTTGTCATAGAAATTGGCTTTCCTACAAAATATGTATCATGCATTAAAGGTTGACGACCACCTTCTTCGGCATTCATGCGATTTACATTCAGTGAATTGTCAGCAAAGGCCATATGGCAACCACTTTGGTCGAAAACCCAATATAGCTTCTCCTATCTTCACCACCTTTTTCATTTGTTTAATAAATTTATCTCCAGTCCAATATCCATCACGCAATTCTCCATATTCCAAGCACTGTCGAGCACCTGTAATGATACCTGGATTATTCAGTTTTGCAACATCAAGAACAATATTATTGTTCTTGAGTCATACAAAGATATCCATCTTTATCTGTTATAAAATCAGAGACCATATTGCCTGATCCTCGGCTTTTTGCGCGAATGATTAGACTCTCTGGACTACCCCACTGCAAGGATTCATCATTTGCATTCAAGGCTGACTCATCATGAAAAATGAAGATATTATTTTCACAACGCGTCAAGGAGGGTGACTCTATATCATCAAGGAAATGCAGCTTTTGGATCATCATTGGTGCTAACTCCTTGGTCAAAAAGCCACATCAACTAACTGCCTCAGGAACCGTTTGCAATGTGTACGACATCGGGATGCTCATATCCATATATGTAGACACCTTTTTTCTTGTCTAAAGCTGGGAACCCCAGCTCATGCAGCCAACATCTGGCTGTTTGTAAACGTATTTTTCTCGGATATCCAGGATCAAGGATGCTGTTAGAGAGAAGGGTCTCATTTACCCACCGACAAAATCTTAAAGCAGTCATACTTGGCTTTCCCTTGACAACCGCATTGAATGAACATAATCATTGGCTGCTTCATTAATCTCCTCATTTTTCCAAAGTAAGCCATGCCTCTGGTACTTTCCTTGCAAACGATCTGTAAAAGTACCTTGAATAGTGAAAAAGAGGTTTTTTCCATTCCCTAATTGTCTGTTCACTTCTATCAAGCAATGAGCCAATAATTTCTGCAGCTTCACCTATCATCATGCCTTTGTGAATGGCAGAGAGTCATAGCTAAGGACATCAGATCATCTCAGGATAAAATTAATGTGATTGTCCAATCTTGTATATGCTCATCCAACAAGATTTCTTCAGTGATCTCTAAATCGGTAGGGGTGGCAGAGGAACCAATAAGTTGTATAGAGGAAGAAGGAGAGAAGGAAGAGGTTGATAAGAAGAAATAGGAGAAGAGTGATGCCAGTAGAGGTCATTAGTATACAGGTGAGGAGAAGATACAGTAGCCTGTTCATCAATCCTTGGCTGTGTTTGCATCCTAGCTTTCATTAAATGTAGCATTCTCTTTTTAGGTGGCATGTTGGTAAAGGTATTGCACAAAAGTTTGTTGACAAATTTCGATGTGCTTTATTTAGAATTATTTACCTAACCAGCACCTTTTAATTTTTTTTATGATTAGGATTCTCTAGAGCATGCTAAGCATTTCGTTGAACCCTTATCAAGGAAAATTTTCAACCATTCAGAAAATATGGCTGGTATTATGTGAGCACCTCAGAAACTAATGCCTTTGTACCGTATGGTGTTGGATTGTATCTTTGAGAAGTTGTGTGTATAGATGGAGTGTATTAGTACCTATATGTAGATGTGTGGAGATTATGCATGTATGTAGACATGTTTCATGAATATGGTTCAGTGGTCATGTGTAGTCTACAAATGCTTTGACATACTTCAAACAAGGATGCACTCCCAAAATTAGACAGATATATATCAGAGTTATTTTCACATGAGCTCTTATGGATGATTTGTTGAGATGTGAAGGGGTCAGATGCAGATATCTGATCACTGGATTATAACTGATTGCAGGTATTAACTAGTGGTAATTATGAACTTTGAACATGCTTTAACATGTAGTTATGGATGTCAGAGATTTCTCACCTGAAAATTACATGAAATCTGGGAAAGAATTGGAGGTATTACGGGAACCTGAAGGCACAATATCCTTGCCAGTGGAACTATTCTCGGCATTTACTTCAGAACATACACCAGGTAACAAAAAATGTGGCTATTTTAACTGTAAATTGTAGGGTAAGGTTGAGAAATACCTATAATGTATGTATATATTTTATTCCTGATGTATTGCTAAGTGGGAAAATAGTTCCAATTCTATTACCATTGTCATTCTTTCATATTGAATTTTTGGGGTTTTTTTGGTGGATAGAGTAGCATTAAATAGAATACTACATTAGCTAGAATACACAATATGTCAATTCGTACATTCTCTTATATTATGTATATAAAATTTCGAATTAGTGTATGGCTTGCTTGCCACCTAAGCTAGGCAATGGGCAGGTTGTGATTAAATTCATACAAATTATAAACCACACTTCATGATTACATTTTACCACCAGTAGGCAGCTCAACTTTGCTATATTTAGAGAGACATCATTTTGCAGATGCTAGATCAGCATGCTTGGATAGAATGATCATCTTTTTTTTGCTCTACCATTCAGCATATGTAACAAAAGTCAATTGCCATATTGTGGTGTTGTTTAGCTAGTCCAATTTTTTTAGGAAACCCTCGGGTTACAGTGAAATCTGTAATCATGCAGCTATCACATGATCTCATCATGTAGTGCCTGTTATATTGTTGCAAGTGTAATCTCTTCAGACACATGACTTCATATATTTGCTGGTATTAGTCAAAAAACATAGCCAGACCCGCTCTCAGGCTAGACAGTGAATGTACATTCCACAACTTAACTCCACAATTGGCTTCAACACAACTTTACGTACAAAGTCAAAATAACTAAAAGTTTTTTAACCAACTCACCTATGACAAATGCACCTTTATGCTCACTGAAATTATGTTACACCTGCTAAGAGAAGGGTTATTGAAAGTATCCTAAACAAAGATGTCACGGAATGAGGTAGAAAAAAGTGCAGCTAGCTAAAACTAATACACTCATCTTCATCTTTAAAAAATTTAACTTAAAAGCTGGAAGAGTTGGAGAAGGGGGGGTTTGGTTTTGTTTACTACTTGTGTGACTTGATAATTACGTTAAATTTTGTAGGGATTCGTGTTGCTTGTTTTATCTTCAAGAATCTATCTGGAATTTTGCCAGAAGGCACTGATGACAAGAACACCAAGTAAGATTGTGTAAAATTGTTTATGTTACTATGGTTAAATTGATGTGAAGCTAATAAAAAGGTTAACAGCTTTCATGATGAATTTCATAATGTTTCAAGTTTTGCAAAATAATTTGTATTAAAATTGAAATATATAATGAGGTAAAGTGATATCTCAATCCTTCAATTATCAAAGCAAGGGGTAAGGTTTTGTGAAGGGAGGGGATGAAACTCATGGCATATTTCTGAATGTAGATGTATGTTTCATCAAATGGCAATAACATGCTAATTATTGCAGTCGCACTAGTCTGGGCTCTCCTGTTGTGTCAACCACTCTGGGATGCATGGGCAGAAGTTGTAGCTCCAGTAATTATACGTTGGAAAAACGTATTAAAATTGAAATTCAACCTTTTAGCAATTCCGTAAGTTATACAAAAACTAGTGCACATGCACATATCCACCACCATCATAATTATATGGTTATTACTGATTCTTTAATTTTTCAGGGTGATAAGAAGGTACAAGGCTTATTCTTCTTTGATTTAGTAGAGTAAGTCATAATTAAACCATTACTACTGTAATATGCTGTAGTCACTGATATAAATAGAGCCTTCATAAAATTCATACGGGTTAATATGTTAGTCATTTATGATTATCTTTATTTGCTTACTAAAAAATGTGTACATTATTTATTATAAATTTCATGGTTTTTATAAAGTATCACTATAGCTATTTAAATGTGGTGTGAATAATCCTTTGGGCAGTTTTCTAGCAATTTAGGGTTAGAAGTGGTCACAAAACATCCAGATATTACAGTATATCTATATCCACCAATAGTATGTCTCAGTACTCAGGCAAAGAAAAATGGAGTTGAAGATTTTTCTTCAATATATTTTTTATATCAAAAATGAATCATTTGGTTTTCATCAGGCAAACCGCAAAAATGCTGTACTTTATATTCACTGGCAATGTGTTTGAAGTGATTCATGACTTCTAAATCCTATGAAAGTATAAGCACAGTCAATCAGAGAGATAATGATGGTTATGGTGGTAGCTTTGTCCTCATCTTGTTTCTGATGAAGACTTAAATATTCGGTGTAAAAATAGCATGAATGGAAAGTTCTTCAGTAATATTAATAATAACTAATCACTTCTCAACTTTTGAATTTACCATGCTAGTTGTTGTACATACACCTCACATCTCTCTTTTCTTATCTCCTTCCCCTCATTTCCTCCACCCATTCCACTGCTGCTACTGCAATACTTTGCCCACTTGTCTCAGGAATATCTGGCTATCTAGAGGTTGTAGCTGCAATTCCACATTGTCGAAATCTTCCCTCTTCGTCTGTGAGTGTGATCACCTTACTCATTTTGCCATCTTGCTCAGTCCAGGTTTAGAGGTGAGTATACCGGATTAAATGATTTTCCTACCAATATTTATTGCACAAGCCACATTATCTAATAGGGATATTCTCAGCAATTCAGCCACACCCGATGCCGTCTCCTTTCTTTTTTCAATGTTTTCTCTTTCTTGCTGATTTTTAAAACTCCTCTCCCACCTCATCAAATCTCAATTTTTTTATTTTGGCACATCTTCTTTCTCGCATCCATTCTTCTGCATCCTCTACTATCACACTTTTCTGCCAAACTTCTCTACTCCTGATCCTTTCTCTTCTTATAGCTTTCACCTTTTCTTCCTTTTACACCAGATTGATCCTACAAACAAGTTGGTTTTGGGAACCATCGGCTATGTCGGAGTTGCCATCTCAGTATTCTGCATGATTGCCACAATTTTTATCCTCACCTTTCTCAAGTAAGTATAATCCCAAATTGTTGTGAAGCTGTCCCCCCAAAATATCTTAATGTGAAATTCATCTTCAATATCTTGTATCCTCTATATATATTATACTTAGAAGGTAGTTTGCTGATGAAGGCTACAAATAGTGCTCAATGCTGTGTTAAAGCAGAGCTATTGAATAGAAAAGTATTGGGAGGGTAGTCCTACTTTAGTTTAATGATTGTCCCTGATGATTGCATTAGCATAAAACTATAGTAGGACTTGCCATCCCAATACTTTTTTATATAAAATTATATTATATAAATTTCCTTTTTCCCACATTACAACATGCGTAAAAGATGTCTTTTTGCCACAACTTTACTTCCCGAAGACTCCAAGCTGCATTTCAACAACTAATCCACTTCTCATTCATATAAATGTATCTAGCTGAGTCTGCGAGCTGCTGCACTCTTTTTGACCAAGTAATGACCAGATAGTTTTCCATAAGTTTACTCTTACGATAATAGTTAACAGACCAGACTTTCAGTTAGCTACTCAAGATACATGTCAATGATTCTGTTTCCATATAAACTTACTCTTGTGACAATAATTAACAGCAGAGGATTGAGCTAAATCACAAGGCAGTTGCATGTTTTTACATCAAGAAGTGATCAGTTTGATGGAGTTTTCTCTTGTAACTATAGTTAACTGCACAGAGCTTATAACCAAAATCAGTTAACTACTTCTGATGCATGTGCCTATGTATTTTATAAGCATATAATGTAGCTATACTTGTTTAATAATAATATGTTGAATAATATGATTTATGATTGGTTTGTTCTGAGTCATAATGAGTAACTTTCTGAGGTGGCTGTTTGACTACAACAATGAATGGAAAAAAGATAAAAAGATTTATTTTAAAAAAATATTGGATTGAATAAGTCAAAACAGAGAAACAAGAATACCAATTTAAACCACCAAGATTTACATGACACTTAAATTATTAACACAATGAAGACAAAATTATAATATCTCTATTACAATTATTTGGATTTCATTATACAGTGGTCCCTCCGTATTAAGACCCTCCCAAGTAAGACCACCTCTATTATAAGACCATTTTGGCTTGCTCCCGGTTGGCTGCCTTTATTTTGCCCCTCCCAAGTAAGACCCTCTAAGATAAGTCCACCTCTCTTATAAGACCACTTGGCTGGGTCAATATCCTCCCAAGTAAGACCAAGCATCCAAGAATACAGTGAATTTAGTTTTTTGTTTGAAGATCTACCTTCCATTAACTGTGAAAGATCAGGAACTGGTACATATTTACATCTGCATTGATCCAAAGAGGGACCTCGGCATCGAGTATGAGGCACATGCCAAGGCATGGATGAGCACTCACATCTGGGAGCAGTGGCTCAAGCGCACCAACAATAAGATGCTTGCCAAGGGCCGGAAGATCATCATCTTCATTGACAACTGCTCAGCGCACTCAGATATCAACCTCAAGCTAGTCTTCCTGCCCGCCAACACCACCTCTAAGCTTCAGCCTATAGATGCTGGCATCATCCAGGCCATGAAGCTGGTCTACTGGAAGCAGATGATCCGCTATATTCTCCGGCTCAGGACGACACTGTGAATGCCGATGGTGGTTGCACTGAGAAAATGAGCTCGCTTGTCAAGAAGGTGGACGTTCTGATGGCGATCTACTGGCTCAAATAGGCCTGGGATGACCTCCACGTGTCCACCATCAAGAAGTGCTTTAAGAAGTGTGGCTTCACGACCACCACTGCCCCTGCTGCTGAAGTCGAGGAGTCATAAATGCGCAGGATGTGACACTGCCGAAGGCTACGCCAACATCGACAGCGAGGTGCTCACCAGTGAGGACCACTATGACCCTGCCCAAACATGCCCTCGCCACTCCTGCTGACTCCTCGCCTGAGGAGCCTGAGTCAGATGATGAGGAGAATGGCCCCATGCCCACTCCTGTGACTGTGTCAGAGGTGTTCCAGATGGTGTGCAAGCTGTGTGACTTTGCCACTCATCGAGGCATTCCCAAGCTTGTGACAGGTGCTGATTCTATCGAGCAGATGGTCATCGAGAACAGGATGGAGCGGACTGTCCAGTCCAGTATCTCAGACTTTCTGTGTCCTAAGGACACTGCATGAGTCTAATGTCCAATACATACATGTGTACAATGATAACCAATGTCATTCCAAGACACACCCATAATTCCAAATGAGAATACAGTATCTTGTCTTGGGAGCTTGCAGTTGGTTTAATATTATGAATGTGTGTACACTACACAATAAAATCCACTGAGCAATTCTTTGTGAGACCCCTGCCATGCCCTAGAGCGATATTCCCAAGTAAGACCACCTCTCTAATAAGACCAGTTGGAAGTGCTCCCTGGGTGGTCTTACTAGGGAGGGACCACTGTACTACAAAATGGTCCTCTAAATATTTGTAGTCTATATATCGTAAATTTTTAAGCATGTCAATCCAACATTTGTCATCTATTGTATGACTTTCTTGAATCAACTTAAATATGTTCCCTTTCTATTTGAGAATATTGATCAGGAAAAATATATATTATATAAACAATTTTTGTTATATCTACATACATATTTAATATAGCATAATTATATTTTTAACAATTAACATTTCAAACAAACTGGAAAACAAATACAATAAATTTCAATGAATCAGATTTATTAAGGAAATGCAAACCAAAACTGCATTTTCTATGCCATTCAAGTGTACAGCAAAGCAAAATCATACCAGAAATCCATGGTTTCTTGTGGTTATGATTTTGGAGATCCATAGATTCTTCACACTTTATTGATGTATAGTTCAAATAATAGATCTCTCTGTGTGCTCTCCCTTGGTTGTAAAAGCTCTATTGGTATTGTATTTGTACATGCCAGGAAGAGACAAATCATAATGGAAGTTACAATCGTTAGACATCTACTTTTTTTAAATTCTTTTGTTCTAACTTCTCCCTTCAAACTGGAAGTAAAGATGCATTAGCACAATTTTTTAATATTAATAATGAAGACTAGAGCATATATCAGTCTATAAGAACACTCAGTTAAGAATTACTAGTGCACACATTGTGAATGGTGTCTGAGTATATTCCCATACATCTGATTACAGTCACCAGGTAATGCTTGATTTGATGAGATGTGATTTGTGCTTCATATGTACAGCATAAACATAACTTATAGGTTACAATGACCTTCTCAATAATCAACTTGAAATTTACTCTCTCAGCATTTCGACTAGATGCTCTAGCCTTCATCAGGAATAAACATCATTCTAGATGAAGGTTAGAGCATACATTAAGAGAGTAAATTTGAAGTTGGTTATTGAGAACGTTATTTAATTTTGTTACGTCAACTGAGAGTCTGTTGAAAGCCTATAGTTTCCACAAATCAAGAAACTTAGACTTTATTGGTTTTATCTCTGATGCTGGCAATGTGAGTTAAATAATTGATAAGTGGTACACATAATACTAGTAGTACAGTTGAAGTTATGTTGATGAATTTGAAATATGATCATCTTCCCGCTTTTATTTATATATGGGCCAACGTGGCCAAGAAATATGCTTATCGAAGTAGACATAGCATAGAACAATGCATAATTAAGGTCAATTTTTTTTCAATGGTGTTGAACTGTCATAATTAATTCGGTTTAGAACACGTACTTTACTACCAATCAGGTCCAGCCAACTACTATACTATTACTAACACTGATCTCTCTGCAGGGCACTGCGTGGCATGCGCACATTTATCCATGTCAACCTATGTGTCTGCCTCGGTATATCTCAAGTCATCTTCATTTCTGCTGTCGATAAAACTGCCATAAAGGTCAGATATTTAGTTTAAATTAGTAATTTCTGTTATATACGTTAGGTACCTCTGCAATAGAGGTAATACTTTTTCATTTTTTTAAGTCATCCTACTTTCAAAATTATCAATTATACCTATTTCAGTAGTTAAAAATAGTGCACCCTCCATTTTCATTATGACCAACTTGTTTATTTGTCCATATTTCAAATTTTGTTCTCTGGCTGTTCTGTTTGCTCAAACAAATATGCATGATATAATTATATTTAGCCAAAAATATATATTTTGTTGCTTGTAGGAGTTGTGTGAAGCTATAGCTATTGCACTTCATTACTTCTGGCTCACAACATTCATGTGGATGCTGATGGAGGGTGTGGTCTTATATGTAGCTCTCGTACGTGTATTCATCAAGCGAAAGTTTCTTTACATAATTGCTTTCACTGTGGCAAGTTACGGCATGCCTGCCATCTACGTGTTCGGCGTGGCTGTGCCGTTAGGTTTTACCACCAAGGATGACCAGGGACGTCCTCAATATGGACGCTCCAACGTGTCTGATGCGTAAGTCAAGGAATGCTGCAAGATCAATATTGTATTAATGCATATGTACTTGTGTTGCATATATTGTGTGATTACTTAGTGGTTTCAAATTGGTTTAGTATATGAATAATGACTAAGTAAGTCTGCGACAATGATGTAAACTTTGCCAGATAAGCAAAGACAACTAGTTTCAAACAATTTAAATTATCAGATTTTTTTTTTTCCCCCATTTTTTAAATTAATTGCGTACGTCCGAAAGTCCGAGATACTAGTATGTTGTAGATACTAGTATGTTGTATAATATATCAATCAGTAATCTGATTTAAAGGACATCATTTGAAGTGATGTTTTATAAATTTGTATTTGTAAATTTGTTCTTGAAAAATTGTTGTTCCTTATAATCATCAGATGCTGGCTTCATTATGACCAACACTTCAACTGGGCCTTCATAACTCCTGTCCTTATCATTATTATCGTATGTACTTTGAATACTATGGAATATGTTTAATATATAGCTCTTATACATGCACACAACTATGTATGACAGGTTGATGATAGTTCTAATGGAACACTCGCTGAATCAATATAAAAAAGGTTTGAGGCAGGACAGAATATATTGAAAAAATATATATATATCTTTGGGGAGTGACTATCATACTGGTTTGGAGAAAATTTAATTAACAATAGCTCTATTGGCGCACTAACTGGTACAGCATAATACTGAGTGAAGCTATGTTGATCAGAGGCTGAATAGCTCTCAATGCAGACATATCCTAAGTCAAAATCATAGTAGCTATAGGCTAATGCATCTCGCATAACTGGAAACATTTGCAGTGAAAATGTTTCACATTTGAATTACTACAAACTTGGCAGTAAATGTAAATAAGATGTAGGCATACTTACTGGTATTTAGATCAAGCAGAGCTATGGACAGCTTTGAAACTCCTTGTTCTATGAAATGTTACCATATTTAGCATAATAGAGGATACAACTAGAGCATGAACAATTCAATAATTGCCACCTTTTTGAGATCCGGTAATCTTGTGTGCACATGTTTGTGGTAATGTCGAAATAATAGAATTTGCCATCAAATAACATGCACAACTACACAGTTTATGAACTCAGAAGAAAATATGTTATATTAATTTCACCCCCAAGGTTGGTGGCCTAGACACATTTAAGCTGACAATGGAATTACTTTATGCTGTATTGTTCTTGTTGTCTATTATGGTTGTTGTTGGATTAGTTTCATGTCACTTGCTGCAGGCAAATATTGGATTCTTCATAATGGCTATTTTTATCATGTGGAAACATGAGAAGAGAGGTGTAGAGAAGGCTGACTTGAAAAGAGTTAGGTAAATAACAATAATCAACATATGTAACCATGGTATAATTAATATTTCTTTATGCTAGACATTGGCTGAAGACAGCTGCATCTCTTGTAGTTGTCATGGGAATTACATGGATTATCGGAGTCCTGGTATTTCACAAGGCCCTGCTATTTGTGGCATACATCTTTGTAATACTAACAGCCTTCCAGGCACTGTGTAGTCTTATCTATAATAATAATATTTTAAAGGAAGCACAATGTCTAGACTGTTAAGAAAACATTTCTAAATTACAATAACCTCTCAATAATCAACTTGAAATTTTATTCTCTCGAAGTTTCGACTGTATGCCATAGCCTTCATCAGTATTCCTGGCAAAAGCTATAGAGCATCTAGTCGAAATGTATTCCTGAAGAAGTTTAAAGCCTCTAGTCCAAGCTATGAGATAATACAATTTCAATTTGTTTATTCATTTTCTCGATGTTTTTGCTAGATGCTCTATCCTTCATCGGGAATAAAAATTATGCCTGATGAAGGCAAGGGCATCTAGTCGAAATATCGAGAGAGTAAAATTCAAGTTGATTATTGAGAGCAATTTGTAATAATTTATTATTATGTCAAATGAGAGTGTTCATTGAGAATTTCTAAATTGCCACTGTGTTTGAATAGTTCTGGCTTAATTGCATAACAGATTCTGTGTTTATTTAAAAAAATCTATATGATACAATAAAATACCATGTATCTGGAGTATTTACCATTCTCTAAATGTGGCATAATTGCACTAGGAGTTTGTGGCATAATTGCCAAGCGTAGCTCTAGGAGTGCCATAAACTGCAATGTTAATTCAAAGAGACACAAACATTACTGTTTTCCATTTCTACATTATCATTAGTGCAATGCAACAGATGTTACAAGCTACTGCTTGCTCTAGTTAACAATTGATTAGTTGCTTTCAAACTCAGCTTGAGGAGAGATAATAAAGTCATTGGAGAAACTCAAATTTGAACAGTTTTAGAAACTACTGCAACATATTTGCAATGCAGATTATAGTACAATATTTATTCTATGTTATGCACATCTGCATTATTCATATAATTATACATGATCGTTTGGAAGAAATTTAGCAATTATTAAAAAGGCAATTGTAATGTCCAACAGCTTTAGCTACTGCTGTTGTTGATAGTTGGATTCTGTACAATTTCCGACTCTTACCATTCAAGTCTGCAACTGGATCATCAAATTCCTTCTCATAATCTTTGCAAATATACTGAGCACTTGTAGCCCTAAATTCTTGATCGCTGAAAAAACAGAGCATACATTCTATGTAGAGGGTTCCTACAATGTAATAATTTGGTTGTCTCATGTCGTATATTTATCTTTATTTTTCATTTTACAGGGTACGTTCATCTTCATTCTGTTTGTGGTGATGTCCAAACAGGTGATGAGACTCGTGTTATTTACAATAATCGTGGCCCACACCATCTCATTCCAAATTTCAAATTCTCCCTCTTTTACGTGTAGTAACTAGTTGGCCATGGTTATGATACAGCTTAGGCTTGAAATATCTATTTGTAAGGAAATAACATCATAAGACGACAAATATTGAAAAGCTTGCGTGTTAACTATGATATCATCTAGAGAATGATGTGTGGTTAACTTGAGCTTGAATTAGGTTGCTAGCAGGAGTTATACTAGATAGAGCTTGAGGGTATGTATGGCTTGCTAAGTTCAGCTTGAGTTAGCTAGTTAGGTTCATCACTACAGATTCAGCTAAGGCTAACTTGGTTCATCTCTACAGCTCGAGCTAAGGATAGCTAGATTCATCTCTACATCTTGAGTTAGGGCTAGCTAGGTTCATCTCTACGGCTTGATGTGTATCTCGATAGGTTCATAACTACAACTTGAGTTAGGGTTAGCCTGCTTCATCACTTACTGCTTGAGCTAGTGCTAGCTAGATTAATCTCAACAGCATGAGCTAGGGCAGCTAGGTTAACCACTACACCTTGAGCTAAAGTTAGCATGTTCACGACTAAAGTTTGAACCAGGGCTTGGGTCATGACTAGAGTTTGTGCCTAGGACTACCTAGGGTTCATGACTAAAGCTCTAGCTATATATGTCTCGCTAGGTTTATTACTACAACTTGGGTTAGGGCCCATTAGGTTCATCAGTACAGCTTGAATTAGGGGTAGGTCAGTTGATCACTACACCTTGAGCTATAATGAGCTCAGTAGTTTCATTACAACAGTTGGAGCTACATTCATCACTCCAGCTTGAGCTATAATTATAGGGCTCGCTATATTAATCACAACAGTTTGAACTAGAGCTAGTTAGGTTAGTGACTAAAGTTTGAGCTAAGGCTAGTTATACCAGGATTATGCAATTCCATAATGAGAGTAAAAGTAGTGACAACATCCCAGTTACATCATATTTATGATATTCATAACACCACTCTATTAGGTAAAGGATCATTATAGAAGCTGGTGGCGTGGTAAGAAGAGTGAGTCTGAAATACTTTCCAAAATATTCACATCTTCTGGATGGAGCAAAAGTTCAAGAGAGATACGGTCCAATATTTACTCTACCACAAAACCAGGAACACTCGAAACACAAACAAATAATTTGGGCCAAGGCAATGGAGGTAAACCCATTGTTGTTATTGTTGTTTGTTGATGTTGCTGTTCATATAGTAGCAAATGATATCTTAACATCCAAATATCTTTCTCTATTGTCTAATAAAATCAGGTCTTGTCATGGTAGCTAGTAGAATATAAAGGCTAGAGCAATGATTATTGGTACGATGTGGAACAAGTATATATATACATGTCTCAAAGTGTGTGATTATTTATATTTATTTTGCAGTAACAGCAGCGGCAGTGGGATTGCAGCTTAGAAATATGCAAATGGTGGATCACACTTCCAATTTTGATACTGATTATTGCAGTCTGCCCAATTTTGAAGGCAAAAGTAATAATGATTATGGCAGCGTGCTGTTTGCAAACATTCAAATATTAGATTGTAATGGAGAAGTGTGCAAATTTGAAAATTTAATTCAAAATAATTTCGTCAAACGGTTAAACGATAAAGAATCAAGCTATCCCCCAAAAGGAACTGATCAACACACCACTTCGGAAGATGGGGGGGGGGGGGGGGGGGGGGGGGGGGGTATTGTACTATTATAGAAAATCAAACAACCACTGACTGATCAGATGACAGATTAATTTTAGATTAGAAACTGTGATAACTATATAGTTATCATTATTGTGACTAACATATTTGATCACAAGATCAATTACTAACTTTATTATGTTCTATTAATTAAGTTTATTCTTTTTCAATTGTCAACTTGTGTGAATATGTCATTATTGAGTTATCACAATGTAGCTATTTGTATTTTTAAATTAAATTAATAACAGTTTATTTGATTTATGTGTTTATTTGACTTATGGGATGAATAGACATGCTCTAGTGACTGGCTTTCCAGGTGCAAAGTTCAACAGAAATCAGGTCATAACTATGTGGTGAGAATAGTGGTGTAGATCAAATATGTGAGGGGTGGAAGGAGAGGATACTGTTGCCAATACTCCAAAGTTATGCTATTGTTGCCGATGAGAGAGACCTTTATTAGCACTTGCTTCCAGACAAGACTCATACAATTTCTGGGGATGTAAGACTCATATAATTATGCACGTTCTTTGCAGAGAGAGGATTTTTGTACCAATAATTATGACGGGCACTAAAAACTTCCTCTTCTATATAACCATAGTGCAGTTAAATTTCTTCCTGTATGAGATAAACAGTAATTTCTGGATGATTTCAGCAAATTTTGAGTTTCGGTTGCAGAAATTGGACTCCTAAATTACTTGAAAACAACAGATTGCCTTCTTTCTGGATAAATATATTTCCCACCCATATCGGTGGCTCAGACTCCATTCAGCTTATTTTTCTCCCACACAACAGGACAAGTGAGATCAAGCCACATGATCACAGAATACAGAAAGATGGTTAAGCATTTGCTCCACCCATCATCAGTAGAGCTACGTTAGCTGACTTTACATGGATTGCACCTTAGCTGCAGCCAACAATTCTGCGAAGTACATTCCTTGGGGATGGGTCAAGTCCCTGTCATGATTCCTTGCAGGAATCCCAATCAATGCGCATAATAATATCCACATCCACATCAGTCTAATTCTGCCCAAGAGTCATTCGCATAAATTATGCCAGAAATATATATAAGAATCCTCTGAAAAGTATTATTCCTTTAATTCTGGGATTGGTATATAGAGTAAAAAACATTAGCTGATACCCAAATAACAATATATACATTGTCATTTTGGTAGATGCTCTAGCAGATGGTAAGACTCGTGTATTATGGTAAACCTATTGGGAGTTTAATATGCTCTGATTTGGTAAAGGGTCTCGCTGTGGAGGAATCATAAAGATGCATATATACCAAGCAAAGAAAAAGTATCTTGGTTTAGGACACACAAACAAGTAATCTTGCAAAACTTAGTAAATCTATGTGATTGTACCTGTTTTCTAACTGCGATGGTGGTTGCTATCAAACCTTTGTTCAGACCCACTAAGCTCTATGCAATATTCTCCTTAAAATTGTCCACATCATGTGGTATTTCTTGGTAATATTCAGAATGGATCTAGACCCAGGGGCGGATCCAGGATTTCACTTCTGGTTAAATTGAAAAATTAGTTTTTGCATGCTATTGCATGCAGGAAGAGTTTGCATGACCACCCACACTTTCTCATGATCACTCTTTCAGTTGTGAATGATATATGCTGTATATTTTCTCCAACAGGTATGGCTAACCTCAGTCCTGTGCCCTCAAAAGCCCTATAAAACCTACCCACCGTAGTGGCCTACCATGTCATATTCAGTATATTGATAGCATATAGCTAGGGAAAATGTAAACGCATTTACCATTAAAACATTATGTACTGTAGATGGTAAATTTTAACATTATTATTACTATTAAATAATTTCGGGTAGCATTGAGGGTGGATATAATCAGACTATCATGATGATTAAAAAATGTTGAATAGAGGGTAATGTAACAATAAGTGGCGAGAACCAGAAGTTTGATGCTATAAAGCAATAATCAGTGAAGTGTAAGGGTTTATAATACCAATATTTTGCGAGGTCGACACATGACAAATCCTTCAACCACATCTTCTGGTGTAATACTAATGTCTTTGTGGTGTGAAAACCAAATTTATTATACAAATAAAGCACAGCAGCAGTAATGTATCATGACCCCAGAACACAAGGAGTCCTGGTTCTAGGCTTGTGAGACAGTAAACAAATAATGACAGCACAATAATAAATAGTGAATATATGTATAGTTAAAACAATGGTCGAGAAGAGTTCCAAGTCTCGCAAGAAACAGTTGGGAAATTGCCACTTTTGCAGCAGCATCTAGCAGTTTGGATGCTTGTGGTTTTCCATAGAGGGAAAAACTGCCGTCAGGGCTTGTCTACATGGCAACCGGTGACCAAGTAAGTAGCATTGCAAGTGCATTTAGTCGCTCCCGAGATATCGTGCTTCTAAGAGAAGTCTTGAGAAAACGTAACACACTGACCGACGCACTCACAGGAAGTAACTGGTAAAGTATGAAATTAGGCATGATCAGTGTGAAGTAAAGTTTGTCCTAGCGTCAGAGCCAGTTCGCGTTCTCCTTTCCACTTGCATTCCCATAGACAGCTTTACTGGTACAGTACTAGCTAAGCTAGATGTTGCAGCAGGCTAATAGCTAGCTAGCTACATAGTACAGAAACAGGGAAATTAGGCTAACTATTTCAAGATGGCTTTAGGCTTAGCGTATATAGCCACCTAGCTATAGCTGACCACTTACCTTGTCCTCGAAAAGTACTCTTTTATTCCACACTGTTTAAGTCGCTTTGTGGCACAGCCAGAAACACCATCACGGCACGTTCTCTTACTTTCGGTGTGTGTGCAGCATTTAAAAAAAGGGGGGGGATAAGGGGGGACTTGAGCCCCCTAAGCCCCCCCCCCCCCCTGGATCCGCCCCTGAGACCTACCATACTTTCCATTAACCCAGTCATGTGAGATGAACGTATATCATGTGAGATGAACGTATATTTACCATGTATAACTACATAAATATTAAAGAAGGGATGAATAATAAAAGACCTTGGCAAGTGTTAGAAAAAGCTTGGGATTAGCAGACAGTGGTAGCTAATTCATGTCTGGCTGATAAGTAGAAGAAGGAGTGAAGTGCTTGGTAATTGATTGAGAGAGTGATTTTTCATTTTTTAGGTATGTTGGAGCCAAATACACAAATTTGAATCAAATTCTTCTCCTTTATCTTCCATAGAAGAGAATTAGATTTCTCTGCATTTAAAAATGTTGCGGTTAAGTAGGTAGCTAGAAGGTAAGTAGCATGCAGATAACTTGGACCTTTGGGGGAGTATGTGTGTGTTTGTGGTGTGGGTTGGGGTGAGGGGTGAGGGTAATAATTTGTCAGATGTGCTCTAAATAATCAACTATATACAATTTCTGTGTTTGCATGTGTGCTGTGTGTGAACAAACAATCAAACAAACATACATATTTGATCAGACCACTTCAACTAAGCATTAATACTTGCTATATATCACAATAATTATACTAGAGTTGTCTGCATAACCCTCACCAAACAGTTCCAAAATATTATGTTTCTCCACAATACATGGCATGTCAGTGACTCTATGTCTACCAATAGTTTAAAATATACCTTACATGTTGGGTATGAGGGAGAAGTTATGGGGCCTTATCATAGCTTTCTCCATTTCTTTGATCTTGCGGTTCCCATTTTAATTAAAATATAATTGTGGTTAGACTTTAGAGCTTTGTAATTTGGCCAAAATATATGTAGTTACTTTCACCTTTGTGCATCAAAATTTGTGTAGCCTAGCCTTCAAGTTCGTGACCTTCAGTTCATGCATGTTTGAGCTAAACAGTGCACTGATTGGGCAAGGCTTGGCATACAACCGATCTATTATTCTTAAAAAAAACTCGGTTCATGGTTTCAAAGTTAGCTACAGCAAAGGTAAGTGTACTGCACTTTTGAAGCATTAAAAGTACTTTTGCAACTTAAAGATAATTAGGCAATTAACTCCAAGGACATAATACCCACAAGTTGAAATAATTACATATAATATAATTATAGGTAGTCATGCATTAGCTAATTGGGCAATTAGATCAAGTTCTTCATAATGCATACAAGTCAACCTGAATCCCAGGGAATGTGTGAATACCTGCAATTAGGCAATTAGGATTTCCTCCTTCCTCAATACCAGAATAGCACTATTGGATTCCCTTCCTCCTCTTCAACTTGAGTTACCCTGTTGGATGCCGGTGCCCCTCCCCCCAAATCTGTACAGCCTCGATGGCTGAGCTAGTGCAAAACAATGCTGATAATGTTATAACATTTCATAATCCAATGATTCCTAAATGAAGGTAAAGTTGTGTTTAATTCACTCTTGCATTATTATATGTTGCTAATTCATAGCACAACCATGCATCGATTGACTACACCTCTCACTTCACTAGAACTGATTGTCATTTGGACGCAATTTCTTAATTCAAAATTTATTGTGGACCAACCACTTTTTTGGTCCTTTCACTGGCAGATTTACAGAGGACTTTTTACAAAAATTGACACAATTTCACTTTTTTTTTATTTATAGAGGACCCTTGAAATTTTTGAAAAAAATGTTTTTTTGTCTCATTTTCTGAACATAGCTTTATGACATCACGTTACATTTTCATCTATAGGTCTTTTTTTTTAGTAATGCTACCCAACAACTATATATCAGGTGATAGCTGATGCATGAAGGGACGCATGAAGGGACGTTATGGTAAATTTTAGTTGCTTAGCAACAAACCACAGAAATGTGAATATTGTTATAAGAGACAGGAAGTAAAATAAAAGGGGGTTTATATCATCTCAATTTCATGTGTATGAAACCAGCAATGTTAGCCAGTCAACTTTTGGTCAACAACAACTACTGTTTGTCAACAACAATTTTTTGGTTGATTATAACAAACCACAAAGATGTGAATATCATTTTTCAGCTCGGTTTCATACACATGAAATCAGCAATGTTAGCTAGTCAACGTTTGGTCAACAACAACTATTTGTCAACAACAACTATTTGTCAACAACATTTTTATATCAAACCACAAAGATGTGAATAGCATAACAAAGAGGCTAGGGTCCATAGTACTGAAAAATAAAGAAAAGTATGTGCAAAGTGTGCATAACATAATTATAAATAAATATAGATAGAAAATAAAAGGGCAATGCTTGGCACTGTGAAGGTCTGCATGTTCAGCATAACTCAGACAAACACATAATGCTACATTATAATATATATATATATATAAATAATAACCTCTCCTCCAACCCTCTGCTGCTTCCTCATCCTCCTCCAGGTCCATGAGTGAAACTACCTTCCAAGGAGAAATAGTTCTTATTATTATGCTAGTTACTAGGCTTTACTATACAACTCTTATTTATTCTTACCTTGGGGGGAAGTCTTCATGATCATCACTATCGTCTGAAGCTTCGCTTGGCAGAGTAGGGCGACCTATACTTGCTTCGTGGTCGGTGCCAACAGCTGCTGCCATAGCATCAACGTCAACTACGCCACTTCCCAGGTAAGCACAGGCACCTTCTTCCTCTTCTTCACTAACGTCAATCTCGAACAGGCCGAAGTCATCCTCAAATAGGAAGTCTTAAACGCTTCGTCTCGGGTCGCCATTTCTTCTTCGAGACCGGGAATGAACCGGAAGTGATGTTTGCTGGCACGTTTACTTCCCTTTCCTCATTCCGGATATTAAAGGGGGCATGCTTTAGGCATACTCGTGCAATTTTTGAAGTATATACCGCGAACGGTAATTTTTTTACGAATTTTTTCGTCGCGACTAATCGACTTAATGCCATGAAAGAAAGATAATTAGGCAATTAACTCCAAGGACATAATACCCACAAGTTGAAATAATTACATATATATTATAGTCCTCTCAGGTAGTCATGCATTAGCTAATTGGGCAATTAGATCAAGTTCTTCATAATGCATACAAGTCAACCTGGGTTAGTTAAATCCCAGGGAATGTGTGAATACCTGCAATTAGGCAATTAGGATTTCCTCCTTCCTCAATACCTAGAATAGCACTATTGGATTCCCTTCCTCCTCTTCAACTTGAGTTACCCTGTTGGATGCCGGTGCCCCTCCCCCCAAATCTGTACAGCCTCGATGGCTGAGCTAGTGCAAAACAATGCTGATAATGTTATAACATTTCATAATCCAATGATTCCTAAATGAAGGTAAAGTTGTGTTTAATTCACTCTTGCATTATTATATGTTGCTAATTCATAGCACAACCATGCATCGATTGACTACACCTCTCACTTCACTAGAACTGATTGTCATTTGGACGCAATTTCTTAATTCAAAATTTATTGTGGACCAACCACTTTTTTGGTCCTTTCACTGGCAGATTTACAGAGGACTTTTTACAAAAATTGACACAATTTCACATTTTTTTTATTTATAGAGGACCCTTGAAATTTTTGAAAAAAATGTTTTTTTGTCTCATTTTCTGAACATAGCTTTATGACATCACGTTACATTTTCATCTATAGGTCTTTTTTTTAGTAATGCTACCCAACAACTATATATCAGGTGATAGCTGATGCATGAAGGGACGCATGAAGGGACGTTATGGTAAATTTTAGTTGCTTAGCAACAAACCACAGAAATGTGAATATTGTTATAAGAGACAGGAAGTAAAATAAAAGGGGGTTTATATCATCTCAATTTCATGTGTATGAAACCAGCAATGTTAGCCAGTCAACTTTTGGTCAACAACAACTACTGTTTGTCAACAACAATTTTTTGGTTGATTATAACAAACCACAAAGATGTGAATATCATTTTTCAGCTCGGTTTCATACACATGAAATCAGCAATGTTAGCTAGTCAACGTTTGGTCAACAACAACTATTTGTCAACAACAACTATTTGTCAACAACATTTTTATATCAAACCACAAAGATGTGAATAGCATAACAAAGAGGCTAGGGTCCATAGTACTGAAAAATAAAGAAAAGTATGTGCAAAGTGTGCATAACATAATTATAAATAAATATAGATAGAAAATAAAAGGGCAATGCTTGGCACTGTGAAGGTCTGCATGTTCAGCATAACTCAGACAAACACATAATGCTACATTATAATATATATATATATATAAATAATAACCTCTCCTCCAACCCTCTGCTGCTTCCTCATCCTCCTCCAGGTCCATGAGTGAAACTACCTTCCAAGGAGAAATAGTTCTTATTATTATGCTAGTTACTAGGCTTTACTATACAACTCTTATTTATTCTTACCTTGGGGGGAAGTCTTCATGATCATCACTATCGTCTGAAGCTTCGCTTGGCAGAGTAGGGCGACCTATACTTGCTTCGTGGTCGGTGCCAACAGCTGCTGCCATAGCATCAACGTCAACTACGCCACTTCCCAGGTAAGCACAGGCACCTTCTTCCTCTTCTTCACTAACGTCAATCTCGAACAGGCCGAAGTCATCCTCAAATAGGAAGTCTTAAACGCTTCGTCTCGGGTCGCCATTTCTTCTTCGAGACCGGGAATGAACCGGAAGTGATGTTTGCTGGCACGTTTACTTCCCTTTCCTCATTCCGGATATTAAAGGGGGCATGCTTTAGGCATACTCGTGCAATTTTTGAAGTATATACCGCGAACGGTAATTTTTTTACGAATTTTTTCGTCGCGACTAATCGACTTAATGCCATGAAAGAAAGATAATTAGGCAATTAACTCCAAGGACATAATACCCACAAGTTGAAATAATTACATATATATTATAGTCCTCTCAGGTAGTCATGCATTAGCTAATTGGGCAATTAGATCAAGTTCTTCATAATGCATACAAGTCAACCTGGGTTAGTTAAATCCCAGGGAATGTGTGAATACCTGCAATTAGGCAATTAGGATTTCCTCCTTCCTCAATACCTAGAATAGCACTATTGGATTCCCTTCCTCCTCTTCAACTTGAGTTACCCTGTTGGATGCCGCTGCCCCTCCCCCCAAATCTGTACAGCCTCGATGGCTGAGCTAGTGCAAAACAATGCAATAACATTTCATAATCCAATGATTCCTAAGCGAAGTTAAAGTTGTGTTTAATTCACTCTTGCATTATTATATGTTGCTAATTCATAGCACAACCATGCATCGATTGAGCACACCTCTCACTTCACTAGAACTGATTGTCATTTGGACGCAATTTCTTAATTCAAAATTTATTGTGGACCAACCAATATACTTTTTTGGTAATCGATTATGCATTAAGTGAGCAGTATATATACACAGGATTTAAAAATAGCCAAGTCCACCTTGTAGGTGATGTATGTAAGCTGCAAAATAGTCTGGATCATACCCATATCTTGTTCGCTAACTGTTTTGAAAGGATCAAGGATCTGTTAAAAATCCCGATATGATAATCACCGTCTGTAACTTGTTCAGTCTCTCTGAATAGTCCCCATCGACCACAGGCAATTACAGGATATTAGAGCAGTGTCATCTTCTCAGTTGCAGTGATGAGAGCTGCAGGTTTTTTAGTGTATTATGTGGTTGAAAATACATCCTGATTACTGTACCATATACTGGAAGCAGAGCATATCTTTCTGACGATAAGATAAAAGGAGAGAAACTTGTGTAGGAAATGTAGGCAAGGCGCACACTTCATGATGATTATACTCTCATCATTTCAGTGATCTTTAACAATTGCGGAGAGCATGTGAAACAAGGTCAGGTTAAATCCCTCCACCATCCCATCACACTGATGGTGCTATGATGTAGTCCTTGATATTTTCACCAACAAAAGCTTATATATGCACATCCTGAAATATCCTAACCAAAGTGTCTTCTCCAATAAGAATAAGTTGGTCGGATAGAGATATACAAACAATAGCTTTGTAGCCGCAGCAGGAGATAGGTTGCCAGGAGATAGGTTGTTTCCTCATAGCATAGGTCTGGTATTATATCATAATTATTATGTCATCATCAGATGATTGCTTGATTAGGGCCTCAGTTAGGGTTAGGATCTGGGCAATGGTTAGGGTTAGGGAGAGGCAATAGCTAGGGATGGGCCTAGGTTAAGACTAGTGCAATGGCTAGTATGAGAGATGATAATTATCATCGCCACTATGTAATGTTAGGTTTCTGTTACATTCCTATGCTCTTGGGAATGAGCCCAAGTCTAAGGATAGATTACTGGCCACATGTGTGGCAAGGAAATTGGGATTCTTGTTATATTCCATTTTTGTTGGGAATCCGCCAAAGTTTATCTCAATTTTTTTGGCACGATGCATGTGTTTATGAACGCGTTATATTAGGTAGTTGGAGATGTCACATATATAGTCTTAAATTAGCCCTCTAATTTTTCGGTACTAATATATATTAGCTCTAGGTTTACCTCAGCTCTGTTAAAAGTTCCCTTTAAACAACTCACAAACAAACACAGTGCATATGCACATGCATGCACACACATATCCACACAGGCACTCACACACTCAGTATGAAATTATCATGATGACATCTACAATTAGGTCGAAATCAGTAATGATTAATTAAGCCTTCAGCTAGGGTTAAAACAAGGAGGGTTAGGACTATAATATTATTATAAGAGTATGGCATTGGCTATAGCTCTGTAACAATGATTATGACATCATTAAGGTCTTCTCCCAGGAACAAAAAAAAGAGGTTTCTAAAATGCTCACAACTTGCCAAGTTTTAAGGTGACAAGTTCTAAACTTCACATGGTGTTCACAGTATGTCTGAACCTTTTCCAGACACAATTGTGGTGTGGCTTTGCTTTATTACAGTATAAATGGGTGTGGCAAATATTCTTGGGACCCTCCAGCAAGGACAGCTGTTACTTGTGCTGTGTTGATATTGTTGTTTAGTCAGTTGATATAATAACTAGTATTGTGCATTGACATTGAGATTTTCTCACTGGCTAGAAGGAATGAATTTTAGAAATTCAAAATCCCTTCAACACCAAATTTCTGACACGATTGGGACTTAAAACACTTTGTATTACAGAGGGACTATATTAAAAATAGAAATCAAGAATGTCATTGCACAGATCTCATTGAGAGGACTCCAGAGATACCTAATACGACTTATTAAATCAAAGTATGGGGAGGAAAAAATTATCCTAGGGTCAAACAAGATAGTAGCTATACGGTAAACTGCAATACAAAATAATGTTAACTTGAACATTGGGTATGGAGGGTCAATAGCCCTTGATACCGTTACAATTGGTTCAGTTGACACTATACTATTTCACACTAGGGTTCAGTGGATTTTTGGGGTAGCACTAGGTCCAGGATCACTGGCATCAAATGCCCCCCCCCCCCCCCCCCCCCCCTTCGCACCATAGACCACACCCTATATCTTGTCTTGAAGCCCCTTACTGATCCGTCTCCTTTTTCTCAGTGCCTTGGCCATGAGTTACCATGAATATAGACAGCTGGAATCTGCATGCATTGTAGTATTTTATGGTACAAAAAAGAAAAAGAAGAAAAAATTTCCCTGGGAGATTACCTTATGATAATCTAACATTAGGTTTCTAAACCTATGAATCAGCTTGTAGGCATATATTACCTATGGTGTTCTAGGATCACTTTAGTTTTGCAAATAGCTATATATATAACCGACAGATATTTCTAATGTCATTTCAGCTTATTGTTAATCAAACTAAATAAGCCACACCGACTTCCCTAGAACAGTTAGTAGCAGACTACATTTACATCAGGAGATAGTATGTCATCTGGTATATACACAATGTGTACAAATGGACATAATTGGCCTTGCCAGGAGCTACAGCAATAATTACACATGACAGAAAATGGGTTATTAATAAACAAAACACAAATTGTCTTGTCAAGAAAGAGATTTCTAAATGCAGACCACTAACACAAATAGGAACACCAAATATGATATTGATGTCCACATCTCAGATTCCAGCAACGACCTTTGCGAGGCTCTTATTCAGGTTATTAGTCGATATACTAAACAGAGTATACTACAAACTGCCAGTCTTGAAATTTGTTGGATTTTATGAACACACTTTTATGACATCATACTTACATCTATAGGTCTTTTTTTTTAATGATCCTCACGGAGAAGTTGCTTTCAAACGATATAATTTTTTTAATGAAAGGATGAAAAATATTGAAGTTATCATTGGAACGGTTTTTGAAAAATCACTTCTAAGAACCACATTGCCACTGCCAGAAACAACCCATTCATTACCAGAATTGTGCGCATACAAACAAAATGTTGAAATCACATATTGACTCACTTTCCTCTATTTTTCTGCAAAAGCCAGTGTCCAACTATATATATATATATTTTAACTTGCATCAGACTTGTTGCCTTAATAATATCGAATTAGCAAACACAAACACATCATAAGTTGCAGGGGCTTCCATGCCCAGGTGCTTCCATCCTCAACGCACGGCTTCACTCGTCCTCCAGTAATCCCTGCACGCTTAACAATACAAAGCAAAACACAGATAAACTAAATAGAACACCGAAGGTCATGTTAGCTCGACTCGAGCAAAATAAGCATAAACAAAATAGAACACTCAAAGGACATGTTAGCTTGACTATCTTTTAGACATACCGTAGAGTACGTAGTAAGCGCCCACGATGTAGTAAGCGCCCACCCCCTGGATTAGGCCGTTCTAGACGTAAGCGCCCTTTGACATAGTAACCGCCCATCGTCTGGGTTTAGGACGATCCAGATCGAGCTCCCACCAAAAAACGACGCGCGATTCTGCTCCTTGGCCATGTGCCGCGTCGTGCCCTCCCCCCAGACCACTCCCATTTCAGTGTCCATGCTGACCCGAGATAGCTAGCGCGTTGTTCAAGATGGCACAGAGTCATGCAGGTAAAAAACTGAAAAGTTATACAGTTGCTTGTAAAGTAGAGATTGTAGAATGGTACAGAGGACAAGGGATGCAAAATGTATCACAGAGAGCCAAAAAAATTGGAGTTGACAGAAAGAGAGTGCGTGAGTGGAATGAAAAGTACGATACACTGGTTGATGCCAACATTGGTGGTGGGAAGAAGAAAAGGAAACTTCATGCTGGTGCACCAGTCTTCAGCCAACACGTGGATACAGAGGTCTTCGACTACCTAGAGCTAGAGCGCTCTGAAGGCAGGGCAGTTCTTAACAAAGACCTCATGGAGAGAGCCTTGCAAATCGCTATGAGAATAGGCATCCATGGCTTCCTTGCATCCCCCATGTGGCTACGTGGCTGGAAGAAGCGATGGAATGTAGGCTACAGGCGGTGCACAAACACCTCTCAAAAGGTGCCTCAGGACTTCAAGGTGCAGCTCACCCACTTTCGGAGGACCATTGTCAGATACCGAGAGCTGCACAGGTACAGAAAATCTGATATTGGCAACATGGATCAAACAATGTGCAGGTAAACATTGTATACACTGATAGCTTGTCATTTTACCTTGTTCATCACTGGGTTTGATTCAGTACCTTTTGCCACCAATAATCGTCGTGGAGAGAGAAGTATTCGCATTGCTACCACTCGTGCCCAAAAGAAGGGTTTCACAGTAGCTTTGTGTGCCACAGGAGATGGAACAAAACTCCCTGCTGTCATCATTTTCAAGGAGAAAAATGGAAAATTTGGCCCACGCGTTGCAGCAGGACTTACAGTTCCTGACAATGTTGAGGTCACTGCCAGCGAAAATGGATGGATGACACGCACAAAACTGCACAGCTGGCTACGCAGGGTATGGGGGAAGTCTTTGTACGGTACACGACGACTCCTTGTCCAGGATGCCTATCGATCGTCCACACAAGTGTGCTGACACCAAGGATGTAGCTGAGGAGTTGGAAACAGACCTGGTATTCATCCCAGTTAATGTAGTGAATTTCAATAGTCGTGTCACAAATGATGGCCTGCATGCAAATGCTTACATTTTGTCTAGGTGGCTGCACATCCCTGGCACAGCCAATGGATGTTTCTGTGAACAAGCCATTCAAGGATAAAATGAGGGAACTGTGGATGGAATGGAGGAGAAGCGCCAACACCTGCAGGACAAAGAAAGGCAACTTGAAGTCCCCCTCAAGACAGGATGCCATTGATTGGGTCTCTGCTGCATGGGGTGCCATTCCAGAACAATTAATAGCTCGCTCCTTCCTTTTCTGTGGGATTTCTAACAGCATTGATGGTTCAGAGGATGACTTCATCAGGGAATGCTTTCCGAAGAAAGTTAATGAGGAGAGCGAAGACGACGACGAAGATCCTTTCGCTGGGATGAGTGATGGCGAAGCTGATGAGTTGGAAGGGCTAGAGGAACCTGGAGAAGAGGACGAACAAAATCAACACTAGCCAGCACATTTTTTATCTTTGTTTACTGTATTGTACTGCACTTCAGTTATTACGTGGGCGCGCCGCGCCCCAAGACCGTGTGCAAATTATTGGTTCCGTGTGCAAATCGGTGGAGTAATGACGCTAACTGAGTTGCTGTAGTAACCGCCCATATGCTGGAGCTAGCGCCCACCCCCCTGATTTTAGAGGCGAGTGGTTGAGCGCCCATGGGCGCTGAGTACGTATTCTACGGTAATCATACGAAAGCCAACCTTCCTCCGAACATTGAAGCTCACTACACCTAAATTGACGGCAAGCCTGATACTTGTCGCACTCAATGCTCCATCTTATCCACTCAACTTCACACTACAGAATTAAAACTTTCATTTTGATTCTGTGTGTAGCCGCCTAAACACTTGTGCAAAAGATCGTCACTTTTCACTTTTAGTGCAGGTTCAACTCAAAAAGCCTGTAAGACAATATCATGTTGGGGATGTTCTGCAGTTGATTTTTTTTTTGGCTTACACATCGCGAATCATCCCGTCTAGGTTGTCCTCGTTATTTGTAATTGCTCCCCCATAGTAGGTTTGCATTTCAATTATAGACAAGTGACTAATCACCCTAGCCTCACCCTAATTGACATGATTGCCATCGTCATCAATAGCGCCTTTTAATGCATGTCTCAAAATGCTTTAAAAATTGTTTACTAACGTGATTTATACATTCTACCTTCTCTAGTTCAAAACTAGGACCATAAGGCTTGAAACCATTTGTATCCCCATCACTAATTGTGTGTGTGTACCAAAAAGCTTCAGTCTCTCCACTGAATGCCCAAAAAGTTTTGTTCCTACAACTTCCATGGAACTAGAACATCCTTCAAAAATGGCTTCACAACTTACCGTGTGGCCCTCAAACCATTCTTTGTAACTTGCCTCTGTCTCTTCTTAAGGTATTCGCACGCAAGCTTGACAGAACGTAGACATAAGACCTAAAACTTCTCCAGTGTCTCAGCAACACCATAATTTGATTTGTATGCCATGTGCCATCAACAGTAACACTAACATCAATAATGTCTTCATGCCCAACCCCATAAGCGGCATCCAACATAATAATTTGTGTAACTGCATTTGGGTCACTCCCTATTGTCTTAGTATATATTTTAAAAAAAGCAACAAAAAAATGGTGAAACTAAGAGGGAGCAACATATCCATGACTGCAGTGATGTCTTCCAGACCAGAATGACTAATTCCAGCAATGCGAGCACCCAGTACTGACTGGCTGTTCAAACTATGGGCTTCTACAGATACAGGGTTTGAGATGTCTTTAGTGTTACCACAATTTGAACAAAAAGAAAATACCATGCGCCTGCCCTACAGGAAAATTTTTCCTTCAGTTGTAAAGGAGCTTGGCTACACATTGAACGCACTTATTACTACTTCCTATGATCTGTCTAAGCTCATCTAAGTCATTACCCTTACCCAGTTCTCCCACAACACCCCTCTAGTCCGAACAGGTAGAGCCAATAGATCCGGTAGCAACACCCCAGAAGAAGCTGAACGAACCAAGAGAGCCAACTTCCTCCTAGCCAGGGTCACCACTGGAACTGGCCTCTCTTCAGACATTTTCTATTGATTGCAAGGTAAGTGAAGGTTAACAGAAGCCCCACCGTCAGGATCCAAGAGACTCACTAATAAAGGAAGGAAACAGCAAGTAACTTTTTAGTACGGAGATAAACATTAAACTTGCCTGACGCGGCTACAGTCAACAACAGCCGCCGCTAGTGGGGGTTTTCTTCCAGTCCTTCTCACTCTTCCTCACTACTTAGCATTCGTTGTTTAAAAGATTTCTCCTTTCTCTTCCCCAGTCGACGCCTTTCCAGCAATTGTTGGTAAGTGACGCCGAAAAAAAGTGTGATCTAAAAAATCGTGTTCGCCTTTTCGGGTGCGCAGTACACCCCCGCCTGGTCAATTCATTGCTCAAATGACTGGTAAGCTACATTTGTGATAGGATCTGAGAAAAGGGTACAAAATTAAAAATAACTGAGTTATTGATATCAGGTGAAAGAACAAAGCAATGCCTATATTTTGGAACTAAAATGATCACTTATTTCCATTCAGAAGGAAAGTTATGAAAGCCTGAATGCTAGTGGCTTGAAGCATTCATTTTGAGAAAAAAGCGTTAAAATAAAATTAAACTGGTAATTACCGTGCACTCCGCGCACGGTCGAGGTGTGAACTGGTGGTGTGAAGACTAGCAAGGCTGAGCTGCTACGCTAAGGTGGAAAAGAAACACTTCTTTGCTGATAGGACAACGCGCTATTCTTGGATGAAGCTTGTGCAGAAAAGGTAACTTTTAGACGTTTAGATCAATGGAAGTACGAGTAACAATAAAACAAGGATAAAAGTGAGAGAAAACAGATTAGAGTTAGCTCTCTAATGATAACTATAACGTCATAATAGGCATAAAGGTCTCTAGTGTATGATGTCTGCTATAACAATTGTTCTTTGTTAGGGCAGGATCTGCTGTTGTGTCCGGTTTTCTTGCAGGGTTTGTAAACCCTAGCTGGAGGGCTCTGTGATGTCATTTCCAGGATCAGGGGTTGCTTGCCTGCTGACTGCTTTGAGAACTGTTGCTACACATGCAGCTCATTGGTGAACTGGATGGAGCACTCTTTGCCATTGAACTGTGAGCAGCCACAGCCACTAGTCATAAACTGGGTCACTAGATCTTTTTGAGTGTCCACGTCTCGAACGTCAAAATCCACTGATGAAACTGCAGACAACTGCATCATTGCTTCCTGGACCTGTTTGTCAATGGTCAGCTCTCGAACATCCTCCAGATCATCATCACTCTCTTCAGTTTCACTATGAGGTTGCTCAAGTCTGTCACCATCAACCACATAATTACTTACAAATAAATGCATCCATTAATTGTTCTTATTCTTTTGTAGTGTATGTATTATGTATTATATCTGCTTGTTCGTTCTCTGAGTCAGTGTCACTGTCACAACCATAGTTTGAAGTAAAATAGTTATCAATGATTTCTAGGAGAGACTGCTGGTCTCAGGAGAGAATTTCATTAAGCAATTAATGGCTTTTGCAGCTGCCTGTGCACTTGATGAAGCCATTCCTTTGTTAGTTTGTTAACCGCGCGATCATATAGAAGCTGGTATATAGGACCTTTTGTGGGTGTTTCCCAATGTATTTTCCCGTTCACGCGTAGCAAGCTAACCCCACGCTTGCCTACAAAGAAGCAAGCAGGAGTCTTCAGACTTCACACAAAGGTAAAGGAAAGGTAGTAGATGCCTGTAGTATAAAAAAAGAAAAATTGTTACATTTTTCTCAACATAAGACCCCTTTTCTCAGATCCTATCACATTTTAATATTATAAAAAGTGTTGGCGCGATCATCGCCGAACGCTCGACTGTAGACCGGTTAGACTGGGGAAGAACCTCTTTCGAACGTGAAGTGAAATGAAATGAAATGAACAATATGCACTGTACTATATCTTCTGAGAGTAGATTCCCTTACCTGAAACTTGAAACTCAACCTGCAGACACTTATCAACACCAAAAAATACGTTTTCAGTCCTCTTCCTCCCGACTTACGGCCCGAATTCGAAGAGTCTATAATGAGGAAGGAAAAAAATAGATCAAAAACAAAATCACAAAAGAGAATTACCATTAGAAAACACAGAGTCCAAAGCTAAATCGGGGAAACTAGAGTGAATGCGAGCAAAGATATGGTCACTGCCACACTCAACATCCATGCAGAGGCGGAGCAACAAGATGCAAAATATCATGACAACTGAGTGCAGCTATGATGGATGCAGAGATGGAAAAGGAGAGTGCCAAGAGGATCTCTCTGCTGCACCCATTCAGCTGGAATTTGTCACCCCAGAATAAGGAGGATGGTGAAGAGTATGCAGATTGAACAAAATTGTGGATTACAGGTACTAATGTATAGACAGTTGCCAACATCATGTCTCTGAAAGCGTTTTGGAAGTCAAGCTTCACTAGACAGCTGCTTTGCCAATCCCTACACACTCCCCACTCCCCTACACACTCACACACATACCCTGAACCCAAAACCCAGCTTAAGCTTCCCAGATGCTAGCATGGATGCCATGTCCTCACTGACCATGTTCCCACCACAGCTACTAGCTGACGAAGGGTGCATGTTATTACGATGTGTGTCTGACCTCAACCCCTTTCTTCTCTTGAACTACCCACACACAAAAAAAACTGAAGAAATTATTCCTCATTCTAGGACCATGGTAGAGAAAGCAGCTAAGACTGAGCAAAGGTAGGAGACTTCATTGGTATGCTTCGGGAGGTACTTCAGAGGTTGTGGTCTTAAACTATCAGGACCACCAGCTGGCCCACAAAGGAAGGATCTGATTGCTCGAGCAACATCTCCTTCGGAAACAGTAAATTACAAGGGAAAGACACCAGGGGTGGGTGGGATGTTTGCATCAGGATGAGGAAAGGGATACTTCTCTCTGAGGGAAGAAAGGGTGGCATCATAACTCTCGGAATCTCCGAGGAAGCTAAGCGAACAGCTCCTAAAATATTCCTTCTCCAGTTTCTCAGACACTTGGCAAACCAGTGACTTGAACGGATCCAGAGCAGTTGCTTTACTCTTCTTAATTGGGTTTCTGGGACCAGGAGGATCTTTTTCCACTCTCAGCTGCCCAGATGGACCACTTGGGGGCACTCTTTGAACTTTGAAAGGGGAAGGCCTCTGGCAACTAGGGATCTTCTTTAGAATCTTAGACCTAGGTAGTTCAATAAAATCGAACTCCAAAAGCGGCGGCTCGCCATTAATTTTGGAAAGGCTGCCAGAAAGAAACAGTTGGACAAACATGACCACACATGGAATCTGGCTACCTGTAAATGACAATACTGCAGTGGGAATTCCAGTTGACTCATTTGATTCATTGGCGGCAGCTCTTCGTGGGTTCATGACTCAAGTATGAACTAGTCTCGCTGGAGACACAGAGAAATACCTCAAACAACAAATAGAGTGAGGAGACATTTTTTGCACAGAAACACATCAAACATTTTTATACTAAATAACTTCTGGCTGCTTAATTATAAAAACAGATGCAAGACAAAAAAAAATTAAACAAAGATATACAATTGTATTAGGAAAGTGTCAGATGCCCGTGCTGCCCAGTACAGATGTGCAGTTCCCCCGCTGGACCGCCACGGATAGTCTCTGGAGCAGGTACTCGGTCGATTTGGGCTCGTAAGAATTTACCAATGTAGACAATAAACATTTAGTGGAACCATTATATATATTTATACAATGAAGTCTAACTTTATAAAAATCTGTATTTTGTTTGTTGTTCCTTTTATTATTTGGTATGCACTCCTTAAAATTATAAATAATTATGTCTAGCTATGGGCCTTTAGACATTTGGAAGCTAATCAGTTAAAACTTTGGTTTGTAAACTTCCTTCTTTGGAAGGATGCAAACTGCAGAAACGTGTATTTAGTGGTCTGTCTAGTGGCACTTCCACTTTTCAGTGGTTGAATGCATCTACGGATACCATTGTCATGTGCAGTTTTGTCACTGCTTTAGCAATAATAGTTACAAGTAAAATCAACACTACACTGTCCATCACTATCATGTGCTATATACCTCTCACTACCATGCACTAACACACATTTACATATACCCCATGATATGCTCAGAGTATAACAGGGAATCTTATTTTTAACCTTTTTATAGTCAAATCTGTACTATGAGACCAACTTTGTAACTTTGACAACTTAAATAATTTCCTGAATATCTAGATCAGTGCTTACTATGACTCCATCCCTTTCTGTGTCTACCATGAATATGGCTAGAGCGGTATTAATAGAACACAGAGGCAACAATAATGGTACACCCTCCACATGCAGGATATTTTTTTATATAGTTACTTCTGTCAAACAAACAAACTCTATTTTGGGCTTGGTTATCCCTCAAATATCTAGAACTCAGTTAAAACATGAGTAGTTTCCTTAGCAAGCTACCAAAGTTTCTACACAGCTAAGCAACTTACTTGTCAAAATAGATTCTAGAGAGAGCACTTGAGAACCTTAACCTCAAAAGAGCATCTGAGAAAAGCTTTAATCTATAACTGTAGCTATAGCTGCTGCATTTGTCTAGTACATAAATGAAGATTTACCCAATCGGCTACTAAGCTTCTAAGTGTCCAAAGCTAAGGCTAGCTAAGCAACTTACTTTTTCTGGTTTTCAAAAGAGCACTTGAATGCTGTGTGAAAGCTATTGCTACAAATTATAATTTTATAATAGTTCACTAGGATAGGTTCAGACCAAAGAAGGAAGTCCATGGTAAAAAAATTACTACTGCATTAATCTTGGCTGGGTCAGTCTTCACTGGGCCTTGCCCCACCACATATTCTAGGTATAAACAATCTTTCATCGCAAACTGGCACTTAGGTAGCTTGATCGTTACCCACAGTCATCAGTCATCTCTGTATCTTGGACAGTTGGTAAGGTGTTGTTTCCAGGCGTGACTGAAAATGACTAGACCTCATGTATGCTGAGATGTAGTTTCCAGGGCATTTCCCTACATTGTGTCCATTATCCTTTGGAAAGTGGCAGGGATGACTAGGCTGAAGAACATCACAGATAAGTGGTAATTTACAAACAGAGTCATAAATGCTGCCTTCTCGCACGATCTCTCAGCCCCTGGCACCTGCCAGTATCCCATTTTAACATCCAGGGTAATGATATAATGAGCTCCAGCTAGTCTGTCAATGAGGTCCTCGAAGCATGGCATTGGGAATAGATCAGTGCAGGACATGGCATTGAGTTTCCAATATTCGACACAGAGACACAGTGACCCATCTTTCTTGTAGAACATCACAATGGATGTTGCCCACAGGCCCTTGTTAACCTAAATAACACCTGTTCATAGCATCTGGGCTACCTCTTTCTTCACTGTTGCAGGCCTTGCATCTGGTATGTGGTAGGGTGGTAAGCTGATGGATTTTTCTTCTCCTGTGTCAATCTCCCCATCATCGTTAGGTAGGATTGGTCAGTAAAGATGCATCGGTATATACTCATGCAGCAGCTGTAACAGTTGATCATGTTGGGTTGGTTCCAAGTTTAGATTGTTCTGTGGTGGTGGTGATGACATCTCAGTACTCCACACTCTAATGGTGACTCCCAGCATGCAGGCATATTCACATGGAATGTTTTGTTAGATTTTTCTCACTGTCCAGTCTTAAACTTGTAGATCGTCTAAGAAAGCTTCTCCATTATGGAAAAAGACCATGGCCATCTTGCCCTCAGGTTATTGAATACAGATGGTAGGAGTATCCATACAAGGCCATTTACTTGAAAGTTTATCTATGGCAGTCATAGCAGACCATGATCTGCGTTTTGGCTGCTCTCCCTACCTTTCATGCCAGATCTTGCGACATCTCAAGCTTCTCATATGTATCTCTCAGGTATGACATGAAGATATCTTGGCTCTCTGAGGGTTATAGCCTCTGCTCTCGGAGGATGTTCTTCAGGTCTCAAGGTTGTGTCCATTCACATCTCAATGGTGAAAACTATGTTGTCTCATGCAGTCCTGCATGCAAACAACATGTATGGGATTGACTTGTGCCACTAACCTAATTCCTTTCTTTTTTGTGTGCTTCATCCAACATTTCTCCAACATTTGAGCCATGTGAGTTGTTTATCACTTTAACGGCATCAGCTTGCACTTTGATAGGTAGTATCTCCTGCATTGATTACAGTGTGGTATGCATTAAAAATAGTTAGTACGTAAGATGTTACATGAGCTATGTAGCTATAGCTCTAAATAATCTTGAAGAAGCAATTGATTTGGCCTGACTGATGAAGGCTTCCTCTCTTTTGCTATGTAAACCTTTTGGCAGCAAATTATTTTTGTCTGCATGAGAAAAGTATAGTCCTCTTCTTTGAAGTCTTTGAAGCTTCTTTTTTTCCCCCTTGCTACTAGAAGATCTCGAAGAAAATGAAATATTTCTAGGCTGGAGAGGGCTAGAGATATTCTCTTGCATGTACAAGTGAAATTCGTTCCCCACACGAGGAAGTGTAACTGCAGTTGCGCGCTCTTTTCCACGCCTAATTTTTCTTTGTCTTTCTTTGTGCGGAAAGCGCCGCGGCTGGGTCAGCTCCTAAGCTTATGCACGATGAAATACAGAATTCTGAATACAGAATCAAATCATGTGAGCGAGAAGAGTGGGAGTATATTATGCGATCATAATGACGCAATAATCAGGTTGAGGACACCACACAAACAGTAGCTTGCAAAACGCAAAATGAAACTCCGTAGCTCTACCTGTTTCCTAACTGCAATAGTTTTATTTTTAGGAATCGCTAAGCTTGTATCAGCGCAAATTGGAAACTATCCTCCTCAAACTTGTCCAGATGACGTGGCATCTCTTGGCGGTATTCAGATCGGATCTAGGCCTACCCTGCTTTCAGTTAACCCAGTCATGTGAGATGATTATATATTTAACCTTTGTTATAACTCCAGAAATAACATGTATCAAGCAATGTAAAAGAGCTGGCTAAGTTTTGCACTGAAGGCATTAGAAATGCACACACTAGCTAGGGGGTTAAAACAGAAGGTAGTAGCGAATTCAAAGTCTGGGTGAGTGTTGAAGTCGGAGTGAAATGCTTGGTTAGTGTTGTAGGAGTGAAATGCTTGGTTAGTGTTATAGTAGGAGTGAAATGCTTGGTTAGTGTTTGAGAGGGAATTTTAAAGATAATTTTTTTTTAGGTTATGCTCAGAACATTGAAGATTCATTGTAGAGCCAAATAACCAAAAAATTAATACCATTCTCATCATACAAGACAATGTGTTAAAATATAGATATCTTTGTGAACAAAATTGTTGTAGTTATTAGTAGGAGATAGGTAGAGTGTCAGCAGCAGCAGATGAGTTGGGACTTTTAGGGAGAATGGGAGTGGGTAATAATTAATTTTTGTCATGTTCTCTGACTTAAAAATAATTAGATCAGATTTAAACAGCTTATGTGTATTTCTTACATGTCCTCATGTGCTAATAATTATTGTGATAGCTTATAGCTAGTTATGATCATCAACAAAGAAAGAAATAAGCTAAAGAGTTTTGATCAAACCACTTCAACCATTTGTACAAAGCATTAATACTTAATCATTACAATTCTAGAGTTGTCTGCATTAGCCTCACCCAACATTTCCATGTCTCACCCCACAACATGGCATGTCATTGACCCTATATGTGGAAGAAGTTAGAGGGCTTTATCATGGAACCTTCCCCATTTCTTTCACCTTAAGGTTCCTGTTTTGATTAAAATAAAATTGTGGTTAACATTAGAACTCAGTACCTCGGCTATAATGTGTAAAATAGTAGTCCTTTTAGTTATGAGCATCAAAAGTTGTGAAGCCATGATTTCTAACCTTCAAGTTTGTGACCTTGTGCTAAACAGTGCCATCAAGGCAGAGAATGATATACTATTAATCTAACTAAATTTGGTTCATGGTTTCAAAGTTAGACCATAATGTGCTGCATAACAAAATAATTTCTTAGCAGTAAAAGTACTTTTGGAACCTAAAGATAACTATTAAGGACACAGATCCCAAATTGAAATAGATATTGACCAGATGGGTTTTTGAAAAATACTCAAAACAATATTCTTTGAAGTCATAAAATTGCATTAGGAAACAAAACACAATTGGGCAATTAGTCTTCATAGGCCTGCATACAAGTCAACCTGGTCTATTGAAATTCCAGATATCATTGAATACTCTCCAGTTACATGTGATGGATTAAATTCCCACTCAATTCCTAGAATTGCACTATTGGGTTCCCAAAAGAAATTACTGTATTGGATTCCTATGCACTTTCCCCTCCTCCATCCTTCCCAAACCCACTAGAGTCTCGTTCATTTCGGATGGCTGAGCTAGTGCAAAACAATGGCCTGATAATGCATCATGATTTAATTCTAGTGTGCCATCAAGTTTCTCACTACATATTTATGGTAATGTGGTCATGTTTTTTAGCAGCAATTCAGTATACCCTACTGCCTAAATAACATCTGCTTCAGAGTTCACGAGAACAAATCGAATAGACCTGAATTAATCATACCTTTTGTTCAGAGAAGTCTTGTGGTTATTCTAAAGCATAGGAAGGTGAGAGTGCATGTTATATAATTATGTGTTGATCATGTTGTTGCAACATTATTATATTGGGCAAATCTACACTGACATTTCAATCAGCACATGCAGGAAAAAATTGCATGTAGCTGATTTTTCTCCAGTTATAGGTAAGCTACCTACACACCTGAAGGAGACATGTGATGCAGAACAGAATGAGAATAGTATCATCAAATAATTATGATGGTCCGCAAACTTCAAATGAAAAAATCAGGTGTTATGCGGCTAGTTTTATCAGTTGTTAGAGCAATAGTTAGGTAAGTATCAGCAATCAAGTTTCCTCCAAGCTCCTCCAATAGCCACATCAAGAGTGAAGTTGTTTTTAATACACTCTCGCATAATTATTGCTCCTGTAGCCAATTGTAAGCCGTATCGATTGATAGCACTTTTCACCTCTCAGGAACTGATTGTTGTTAGGACACTATTTTTAGGTCTAAATTTAGTGTGCACACAACCAATGCACATTTTTTTGGGAATGGATTATGCATTACGTGAGCTATGTGCAGATGATTTAAAGACAGCCATGTCCATCTTGCTTTTAATAGGTGTTGTATATTTGCACAAAATGGCTGGAGCATGTCCATGTCTTATTGGATACCTGGATTGAAAAGATCTTATCTAGGCATGTGTGTGTGTTTGGGGAGGGGTGTGTGGTGTGGAGATGAATGGTAGGGGGTTGGAAGGGTGATGCACAAGTAGTATTCATCTTCATAATTCGTAACATTTAGATGCATGTCAACAGGAGTTTCCACATAATTTTACTAATAGAAGATTAGTGTCGAAAAACCAAAATTGATAATCACAGTGGTGTAACTTGCAGGAGAGTATAGCAATACTAGATCACACTTATTGTGAGGTTATCTATGCCCCTTAGTGTCATCTTTAAGGACCTGTTGCAAGTTTTAGGAAAAATGGAAACAGAGTATATTTTCCAGACATCAAGATAAAAGGAGAGAAACTTGTGGCGAATGTAGGCAAGACACTCTTCACAAAGATCATCCTCTCAGCACTTGTGTGATCGTAACAGTTGCGGTGAGCAAATCTAGCAAGGTCTGGTTAAACCCCACACTATCTCAATGCGATGTGGGTGATATGTGGTAGTCCTTGACTTTTTAACTTGCAAAAGCTTACACATCTCCTCAAATACTACACTCAAATTGTCAACTTGGATATGCATAATTTGCTCAGATGGAGAAAAGCAGCACAATATTCCTCAACAGGTTTATGGCTACCGCACCATCTTCATCATTGGTTATGGCATATGCCTCGATCCTTTGTTAACAAAGCCTACAGCCACAAAAGCATACCAGTTTCCTGTTGGTTTCTGAGTGTGGGGGCCATGATATGGTTGCTATTAAATGATTCCACAATCATTATGTGTTGTGTCAGAGTAGAATACATCTGTCTACATTATTAATTGTGCTGGCATCATGATAGTTTGGCTGCTACTTGCAGAAGCATCAGAGAAGATTCATTTCCATGTAGTTCCATGGTAAACATCCCATGCTTTCCAAGTTCTTTTCTCTCATTAATACAACACGAAAGCAACAACTATACTTACAAACTATGGCTTGTCAAACAGGACATGTTTATTGTTACCATTTTTTAATGGTTGCCTTTTATAAGCATGAATAACTTTGGTAAAACTTGTTTTGGGTAGTGTGGACATGACTGTTGTAGTTCATTAACAAGTTTCAAGGAACTGGTTAGGACCATGCTTATTGTTGGGTTAAGTGTGGCTGGGCCTTTAACTCTTCAAATCAATTTCATAAGGAGAAGCACTGCTTGGAACTTGGAACATGAAAATGTAATGATTTTAGTTCTGACTTTGGGTGCATATAACTCAAGTACAGTTTACCATTGTATACCTAGAGATAAGCTCTTTTTATTTTGTACCTTTCATAATGTAGCGGCTTTGTCTGTGTAAATAGGCCCACACCTCTTTTTCCATATACTTATGTACTTTAAATTAATCCCGTAACAAACACACTGACCTGAATGTGAATAAATAAGACACAGTCAAAAGCTACCTTAATTGACTATCTTTATTTCCTTATCATTCATTTCTAGTGAGGTTCAATTCCTGATCTCTTTTGGATGCCACAATAACAGACTTTTAACTCGCATTGATGAGGGTGTAAGACTCGAGTTCAGTTTGCAGTCAGCAGTTTCCTCCACCAACACCGGTTGGCTTCCAATCAGATATTATGCACCAAATCTTCTGGTGCCAAATGATGGTACAAGTCTAGTGGAGTTGGATCCTTCAAATGTCTCTGTGACAGCTCAAGCATCTATGTACAACTCCTCCTTCCCTCTAATCCTTATTGAACCCTTGAGAACAGAATTTCTCATCCGGGAGTATATCTGCATACCATATGAAATTAATTTTACCGAAAACCTGGATCTACATTTGCGCTGGATGCAAAAATTTGGAAAACAATCCAGTCATAGTGAATCACCTTGGATCCTCAATGATATCAATATCAAGATTTGGAATGGGACATGCTTTTTGGAAATATTGTGTGAGAATTTCAATGATAACAACTTAAACCCTGATATTTTTCACTTTGTGAATGGAAGAATATCTCAATATCATTGTCATTCACCCGAGATGAATGATATCCTTCTGTTTGAAAAAAGTAGTGATGCCCCTACCGTGCGTTTTTTAAACGTTATTGTGGCCAACATTTCAGTGTCTTATGAAGACAAAGGTGAGAGTATGTTTTTTTGTTTCTTTTCCTATTTATTTGTTTTGTTGCATTACAAAGTTATAGATTCTGAAATTCCACACCACTAAATGAACTTACATTTCAGTGCTGTTGTTTTTGTTATGATCTGCTATTTTGTTGGCATGGGCAAATGAGTTTGACAATTTTTTGGATGGCATCCTATCTTCATGCAATAGTTCACATGTTTGGTTATGTCCGAGCTGGCAATAAATCATGTTTAAAGTATACTGTTTATTTTATTTGGTATATCTCATTGGTTATTCTTTGTTTCACATGACACATCATGCTCACGACCAGATCAGAGATTATGACATCATTATTATACTGCACTACAGTATAGGCATTATGTCATGTACTAGAGCTCAGTCAACAGAGGCTTAATCAGCATAGATGATTATGATTACATGTTAGAGGGAAGTTGCTATTATTTAAGCCAATGGATGGATGGGTGGATGGATGGATGGATGGATGGGTGGATGGATGGATGGATGGATGGATGGATGGATGGATGGATGGATGGATGGATGGATGGATGGATGGGTGGATTGGTGGATGGATGGGTGAGTGGGTGGGAGTGTGTGTGGGTAGGTGAAAGGGTGGGTTGTGTGGGCGGTTTGGTTGGTTGGTGGGTGGATGGATGGAGAGACAGAGGAACAGACAGAGAGGCAGATAGACAAGTAGAGAGTGGGACCTCATAGCAATATCAATGCTGTACGATGGTGTCAGGAGGATAAATTGAAGTTGATTGTTTATCACATCTGCTATATACACAACTATGCTGCTATGCTTTGCTTTGCATGATGCAAGGGTCAGTGTTTCATGGAATAATCTTTTAAATCGTGTCCATGCATGCTGTAAGAATGTATACCATATCTCTAAGAATGTTTAGAGTCCTTCAAAAGTGTCAACCCTTCAATATTGTTTGCCTATTAACAAGTTGGATGAAGCTATAGTTATGCAGCAAAGTCAGCCTAAACTTCCACCAACTTGTCCACAGCCATAAAACCATAGTAACTCTTGCAGTTCTGAAGTGAGGTCAGAGGACATGTAGAGTCTGCATGAACAATTTAATATAATTATAAGAAGAAGGCTAAGCTACAATTGCCTGCAATTAGAGGTGCCTGTTTTTGTGGACCCAGCCTAGAGGGATTGGGAGGACTAAATTAATTTTCAGGAGGCATATCAACTTCTAAATTCCATAAAGAGTTCCTGTTGCTGGCCCTACTGGAAGTAAAAGGTGGAAAATTCATGGCTCTTTACATGGAACAAATATATATGTATGTATGTGTATGTGTGTGTGTGTATCTTGTCAGAGTGGAATATGGCTAGTTAATTCATGAGCAGACATGTAGTTTCATGAGACAAAGATATGAATCACCCACAATGAGTATGATAAATTGTTTACTCATTAACAAATATAGTCACATTAATTATTTATTTTTACTTCATATAATGGTCGATCAGTCCATCTGTCAGTCGTTCGGTGGGTTGGTCCAATAGACACCATCGATAACACACATTGAATTAACTTTTAGTTTTCTTGAACAGCACTAGTGGCTTTATTGCATTGTTGAACTATTTGGTGATCCAAAGAACAGCTGCTGCTATCTTTGAAAATGTTGGTGTCATTAATGAACATGTGTATGTACAGTAGATTCTTAAATAATCGGAATGAAATATGGGAGAATATCTAATTTGTGCCTAGGTAACAATGCTGCTAACATCAAGATAATGTAATTTTAGGTTTATATATACACTGTAGTTGCATTTGACATAGCAGTGGTAAACTTTGACTTGCCAGAGCTACAGCAGTAATAACACACACAAGACAGAAAATGGTTTATTAATAACAAAAACAAAAACTGTCGGGTTGTCTTGTCAAGAAAGAGGCCAATGCTTACCACAAACATAAATATGAACACCAAATGTGATATTGGTGTTCCACGTCATAATATGTAAAGAGTATAAATGTTTGTGATCACACGAGTCAATTCTTGTTTCATTTCTTCTTTTAAATCTCAGACCTATTTTTATATTTTGTTCTTGTATTGAGCATGGTGTGGTATGCTCTATATTTGTTTGACTACTATTTTATACTCTTGGATACAAAAAAACACTCGCAAAACAGGCTTAACCAACTAAATCCCATAAGCAAGCACTTTATGACACAAACTTGCACATCTTCGGGGGGAGGGGGGTTTAAATTAAAGGATTTGTGTTAGGCACTTCTCCATATGCACATGCCCAATAGACTACTTGATTGATTTGAAATAGTTATTTAACTTTACTTCTGGTTAGACGAGATGTCGGAGCCAAAAAATATATATTTTTTATAGCTGACAATTGCAACTGCTTTCTTAATTGTTCTCTTCTGGCATTTGCTAATGTTTCTGGAAGTTCTTCTTTGTTGGACAGCAGCACAAGTACCTATACTTACAAGGGAACATCCAAATACTTTAGTTTTGAGCAAGGTGCTATTTCTGGATAGAAAAATTTGTTGATGACATATAGAGACATAGAGCTACATCACTTTTGTTTGCTCACTTCAATGGAGCTCCTAGTTCTACCTAACTGTATGCTATATTTCTAAACAGTTTGAGAAGTTAATCTTTTCAGTTAGCTACAGCTAAAAATAGAATTATAACAACAACCACTAACAAAGTTGGCATTAAATCAAACTCACTTTGACAGCTTCTTATATCCTAAACACTGTTCTTAATAAAAAGAACTTCCAGCTTATCTTGAGTCCTTTTATTAGTAGTAAGTGAAATTGATCTACAAGGTCTTGTATCTATAATTATTATCCTTTTCCCTTATTCATTACTGTAAAAATATGTAAAATATTAATAGTAGATGGATTTCAAAGCATTTAAGTGTTTCTTGATTCAGTATAATGCTAAAACAATAGGTGAAAGTTTGTTAACAAAATATAGACTTGCTATATTCAACCTAGTTACTGACTGATTCAGCACACTTTCACTTATTTTAAAAGATACCCTAACAAAAATAGAAAGATTGTCGACAGTCTAACCACTGCACATCATGTTATGTTTCTAAATATGAATCAACTTGGTTTTTCAAAATTTAGTTCAAGATGAGTCATTTCTTCCTTGTTTAAAAACAAACAATCATGTTGATTGGACAGGTGAAACAACTGTTCAGTGGAACCATAAAACTACTATTATTAGCTCTAGAGCATAACTTTGTGCCATTTGTAAACTGTCCAACACATATTCAATTCAGTTTTTCAAATTTTTAAGTAATGATGAATCATATAACTTTTTCTATAGTAGCTAAATGGAGTCTGTATGGCAGTTTTGTTAATTAGTCCCTTGTCTCTATTTAATCTTGATTGTGTATACAATTATTATGATGTTTTTATACCCTCAGGCAATGCTCAGTGTCGTCAGGAAGTAATAATAGGAGGTAGCTACACCACTGTTGCCATGGTGAACACAACTATTGTCCCCACATGCTTCACCTGTTTAAACGGGAACAATATGCTGGTCAGCACAGCCATGATGTTCGCAATTATATTGCCTCTGTCCCCTAATCCGACTCTAATCCCTCTGAACGATGACATCACACAAACAACAAACCAACTGTTTGTGACCAACTTTACCAGTTTGCCTATGTTAGTGGACGGCAGAGCGAATACTTTCGAATGTCTTAATTCAATGTTTGATCGATTCACAAGGATGGTGACAACTCTAAGTAAGGAATGTCTACTGATTTTGGTCTCCTTATGAGAACATTATTTATCTCTCTTTCCCTTTATCCCCACACTCACTAATCTTGATATGCACATCTTTCCCATTACTCTCCTCCTCTCTCTCTCTTTACCAAAGACCCAATTCAACTTGATCTCACAGGAGAGGTTGCAGACTTTTATGTGGAAGGTAGCACTCTTCAAGTTATTTGTACTAACAGAAATGTTGCACCATTTCTGGGGTCTTCTATTTGGGTTAAAGATGTAAATATGTCAGTTGGAAGCGGAGGTATTTTACAGCTTGATAACATTCTGAGGAGTCAGGCCGGACTATATAAATGTGGTGTACTTCTAGTGGATACAACAGTTCCAGTGGAAATGCCAACTCGCTCCTTTACTCTTGTAGTTCATTGTAAGTTGTAAAAGTATGAGTGTAGTAAAGTGTTGCTGATACTAACACATAATGTGGCCAAGTTATTGGATTTTCATGCATTGCAAGCCAGTTCATTCATGCCTATTCACACAAAGTGGTAGTTTTCATGAGATAATTGAGTAGCAGATTGTTTAATTGTGTTACAGATGGTGTTGATTGTATTAAAAATTGTAGTGCATGTTTAACGTGACATGAGCATTGCTTTCAGCTCTGATTTCAAACCGATGCACATGTAACATAACAAATAACACACATATTGCACAAATACACACACCTATGTGTGTATGTGGGTGTGTGGTCAACTAAAAATAAATGTCAATATCTTTGATCTGCTATGTGATTGTTAACTTTCCCATGTGTCATGTTCTTTTAAGTGGTGCTGTGGCATATTAAATCTTTGGATGCCTAGCTAATCTAAGTATTCACCACTCACTTGGAAGCAGTTTTCAAGTTAGCTTTGAATCCAAATATATTGTTTCACTTGCCTGAGAGAGACCCACTCAGTGCTTATATGATCAGTCATCCAGAACTACAAATCTACTTGTGGAGGGTGGTCTGAGAAGTCTCCTGGTAAGTAGCTATACTAGTTCTAACTTCCAATATATATAGCTAAGAAGCTTATAAAGACGCTACTAATATCTAAAGTCTTACTAACTAATTACCTAGGAGTGTTGTTATCTAGTAAACACTATAGTATAACAAAAGCTAGAAGCTTCTTGAGAATTTCCTTAGCTCTTGTGCTTGATGCCCATAATGCACTAGAACTTGATTAGCCATACCACCTATAAGTTTAGTTCTCTTCGACTATAGTACTTGCATTCAAAGTTTTAATGTCTCATTCTGTGCCTATTAATATGGTTTAAGTTGGTAGTAATTAACACATTCAAACTAGTGTAATCTCATGCCTAGGTGAGTTACAATTGACAATAGTTGAGGATAGTTTCTTAGATCTCATTAAACACAAGACACAACACACTCAAAACATTGGGGTTCCCTCTCTCTTATTTAAGGACCCCTGCATCCAGGATACAACACATCCTGGATACATCATACAAATCTATGCATGGATATTACGAGTAACTAAAGGAAACATGTGAGGCCTAATTACAAACAAGAGCTGTTCCATTGTGGTACAACAATTATCAACACCTATACAAAAATATGAAATGTGGCCAGTGATGTGACTTTTGAAAGTGAGTACTCGCCTCAGGAATGAGTGCTAATTTTCTACATTTCATTACTTCTGTAAACGTTTACCATAAAAACGGAATTTTTTGTTGTTGATATTTTTTTGGCTTACTTACAAAATATATAAGTTGCCTAAAGCTAGGTGTTAATCTATAGGTAAGCTATTTTCATTAGATCTACTGCTGTGCATCCACACCAGGTGGATAAACAAAATAACTAGCTTCTAGAAGACTTGGAATTCTCTCTCCTATTTGAACACAGCTTTGACATTTTTCCTTGGTGTCTATCCTGTAATAAAACCTTCATTCTCAACACTAGTATGTAGCTATCCTTGGGTTATCTCTTTAGGGTCGTTAGCATATATACCCATGCAAGTTTCTTATTAATGATGATAGCATATATTTCCACCTCAAGAGAGGTTGCGATGACCACAGTCAAATACTCTATTTGGCTCACGTGATCAATTTTATATAAATTTGCTTTTAGAGAGGCTGCATCCTATTCAACTTAACGAGAATATTACTACAGTTGTTGGCCACATGTCAAAGTTTAGAAGCAGTAAATGTTATAGATTATTTTTCTATATTATGTGACAATGCAATGGGGTAATTCATGGCTTAGGGAGTGATGATTAGCTCAAGTGTACTATGAATGAACCTTCTGTTGAAGGCAGTTGTTATACATACATACCATAGCAAGAAAATAGTTAAAAGAGGAGTTGAAAATGATGTCTATTGAGTTTAAACTTTTCTACTGTTTTCCTTCAGACATCAATTGCGTATTGTCACAGGGTTAGTTGGGTCTGCCAAAAATTATTCCATAAAAAATATAATGATATTTTCATATAAATATTTTAAAGACAAAGTTTTTTTGGTTAACTCTAATACGTTGAAGGTAGTCACACTAGTATATATATGCATGTGCTCTTGCCCTTGAACTACAAAACAACAAGCACAACTACAATAACAAGCAGCTTTATAGTAAGTTTATTCTCACTGCTCACTATTTTAGTTGCACCTAATGTGACTGCTACCAGTTTCCTGGAATTTATTGACATAAACAGCACTTTGACTCAGAAGTGTTGCTTTGAGGGAGTACCTATCCCATCAGTGGAGTGGAAATATAATGAACTACCCCTCAGCAGCAGCAATGACTCGATCACCATCACCACCACCAATGATACAGCTAGTGTCACTTCTACATTGCAGTGGGTGAATGTATCTGGGGATACTGTTGGCACATTCACATGTGCCGCTACCAATAACTTGGGCTCTGCAAATGCATCCATCGAGGTCCAGATTCGAAGTAAGGTTGTAACTTTGTTTTTATCTTGTTGTCTCAATGTGACTTTTACTGGGTGTAACTGTATATTGGTATATATATGCCTGGTTATCAACGACCCTCCCATGTGTGTTGTATTTGCTATTGGCCTATGCTTGCATAGTCCAAATCTTCCTGGAAGGTGTGTACAATTAAGAAGAAGTTATTAATATCTTGTTGTCCACATTCACTCTTACCTACAAAGTCATTGAGAACATCAACTAAATTACTGCATCTCCTCTATTAGAAAGCATGCATTCCATGACGTTCATTTCATGAGCTGCCTAGCTGTGTGGTCTAATTGAGTGTACATTATATTTCTTTCGGGATATTAAAATTTTCCACAGTCTAAAAGGAGAAAATAGGTTAAGTTTTTCTGTGTCCTTGTGATATCATGAAGTTACAATGACCATCTCAATAATCAACTTGAATTTTTACTCTCTCGACATTAAAACTATATGCTCTAGCCTTCATCAGAATCATCAAGTGGTTCAGTCATTCTTGTGACATATGGAACACGATGCAATTTCACTTGTGATGACTCTGCCAACAAATGATCATTAACTGGTGCTGTTCATAGCTGCCTAAATAGCACAAAATGTGTATGTGTCTCCACATTAAACACTTTAATAATATTTTGGAAGTGTTCCAGCCAAAACTGGATCTTAACAAAGATAGTTAACAAATTACATTTTAATCAACACTCCAAACCCATGAGTTCATGATATAAATGGACATCCCTTTTGAATAAGACTAGATCAGCTCGTGATCTAGATAACTATAATGAAAAGAAACTGACCTACAATAAAATAGTACAACCCACACACAAAAATATTATTACTTTTTCTAGCTTCACCAAAACTTGTACAACTATATTAACATGGATTTTCTCCTCATGGTTTATTTGTGCACTCTATAAACTTAGTGAAATACAACTAGATTTTAATACACTCATGACTATAATTATATTGACACAAAGATTCAGATCTAAGTAAAATACAGATGATTACTACAAGCAAATAGGCTGAACACATTCCAAATACACCACAATCAACTGTATTGATTTGTAATAATATAGACACATTTTCTCATACTGTAGATCTAATCTAATATTGTAAATTTTATCTGATTCTTATTCATTTCACCTATTTGTTTACTTATATCAATCAAAATTCAAATAACATTCACTTTTAACTGACTACTGGCAGAACTCACTATGCAAGTACATAACGATAGACATCTACCATTATATGTACAACACAGATGCACTTAGCTACCTCTAGCTAGCTACTTGTCAAGTTATTTCTCAAAGAGAACAGAAAATTTGATTGTAGAAATACAGTAATCTCTTCATAGCTGGTATGATATTTAAACTTACTTTAGTAATTTCATGAAGAGTGAAATATGCATTAATAAATATCTATGTATTTTTAGTGAAATTAAGAATAATTGATTCTGGGTTGATATTCATGGAAAATCTAACTTCACAGAATTTATGGCTGTTTCTCACAACCTTCATCAGTGCTGGTGAAATTGGCACTCAATTTGATCACCAGACTAGTGGTGGTAGTCATGAAACAGAACTTGTTGTTGAGATTCCAGACTTCATCATGGTTGAGGATCTAGGGTAGCGGTCATGTGTAGATTCCGTCCTTGACTCTACATCTGAGACAATATGTCTCCCTGTTGATAAACTTAACATGTTCTAATCCTCCTCTTGCTCCAGCAGTGTTATATTCCCTCACTGCTTACTTGGTATTAAAGCAATATTGTTCCTTATGGGAGATCCTATTTTTTACCATTTATTATTCCTCCGTAAAACTCTAGCTATATACATATATGCAAGTTGAATTTTCAAGTTTCAGTAACTTTGATAGTTCCATTCTATAGTTTAAGACATTTCTATTCACGCATTCACTCCATTTCATTTCATGTAGAATTTGGTATAGAATGCCTAACTTCAAAGACTGATTTCTGTACCATGGATAAAAAATATATCTCTTCCGAACAAAGTCTCCTTTGACATACAATAATCTTCTCAATAATCAACTTGAAATTATACTCACTCACTACATGCTCTAGCCTATCAGAATAAATGAGGTCATTATTCCTGATGAAGGGTAGAGCATCTAGGGCTAGGGGCTAGGGCTAGGGCATAGAGAGGGTATAATTTCAAGTTGTTTGTATTGAGAAGGTGATTGTAATCTCTCCTTTCTTGCTAAAATTTTATTAATTTTTAAATTGTTTTGTCATTTATAGATTGAATCCTTGTATGCATCATCATGCAAAAGCCTGCTTTCATGTTGACAGTGACCTTCAGATATCCCATTTTGTATAGGTGTGCCTTATTGCCAATACTAAACCACAAAATAAATGTTGTTCTGACATCTAATAATCAACAGGGCATATACATAAAGAACTAATTATTGCTAGTAAATCCTTGGTTGTATTCTAGAATGATGACATTGGGAGTACAACCATGTCAAAATATGGACAGATTGCCCTTACTAGGCCTTCACCCATCTTTATTATATACCAGGCAGCACACTCCATTAGGTAGACTATGCATTGTGTCAGATGCAGAATCCAGGAGGATATCATAGATTACCATTAAAAAAATCTATGTAAATAATATTTGTGTGTTTCAAACGAGAACCCATTTCACAACCATTGATAAAGGCTGTAAGAAACAGACATAAATACAGCTCATCCAAATTTGTCATTCTGATAAATAAGTTAAATTTATCATGAAATTAAATTTCATCAAAGAAAATATTCTTATTATAATAGCCTTCTCAATAATCAACTTCAAATTTTAATACTATATATTGAGAAGGTTATTGTAATGTTATTATACCAACCGAGAGTTCATTGAGAGAAAATATTCTTGCTGGTTTTTCAAATTTCAGCCAGTTTTCATTTGCTTTTCATGGACATTTCATGTGGGTTCAATGCAAGCAAGACATGCCTAGACTATTATAGGTTACTAGTTGTAAGTGATTCCTATACCGAAGACATACAATATATATCAATGTTTCTGTAATTAACAACACAAAAGTAATATAAAAACAAAGTGATTATTATGTTCTTAGCTGCACCTTCTATAGAACATTAGATCCGCAAAAAAAAAAAAAATATATTTAATAATTTTTTTGATACATTCACCATAAACTGGTTTTCCGAGATTATCCTTATTTCTATGTGTTAAACTTATAACAAAATGCAACGAACTTTCAGTTTATTCCAGTTAATATTTATAAAGCTTTTATAAAATACAGAGCACAGAAGGAAGTAAATAATTATCACACAATACTAGGCCAAAAAAATTGGTATATAAATACATGTTTATTTGAATCAAAACACCTTTGAAATTTAGATGGATTTTGTCAGCTATACCTCTAACCTAGAAATATATATTGAGATTCAAATCTTGTGTCTCGAACATTGTTTCCTATGTGTAGTTGACCTAAATGTACCAAACTGAAATTGAATTTGAGAAGACTCACTATTGAACTGGTTGAAGCAAGTGCTGGTCAAACTCTCTGTAGAAGTATGATACAATCCATGTACAAGTACAATTTAGCAAGCACCAACTACAAGGAATGGTTCTAAAGGGGAAGGAAGTCAGATTGGAAAGAAAACAGTAATCTCTTCATAGTTGCACGATTGTATAATTTTCAAACTTTCACCTACATTGTGGTCATTTCATGGCCCTTTAAATACATTAGAACCTCACTGTTCATGTTATTCTCCGACCAATAGATGCACATAAATTTGAAATTGCACATAACCCTCAATTTTCAAACATGCAGTACATGTAGCTGTGGCTAAACACTGGTCCTGTATTATACATCTACAATAAACAGTTGCTTTCTTCCATCTGCTATTTCCAAAAATATTCTACTCTTGTAATGTGCACTAATTGCAACAAAGACACACATCACATGTACAAAGACACCACCAGTAAGCCATTTACTTCTTCCTTTCATTTCATTAAGTACACCAAGAAGCGATCTCTGTTTTATATGCCAGCAGTTGAGCTTGGTTGTGCAAAAGTCTTTTTGTGTGTCAGAAGAAGAAAAGTTAAGAAGAATTGAGGAATATCAGGAATATCTACAGAGGGGAAAAAAGAGCGAATTTATAACAAATCAAACAGCTGAGGCTATTGTGAAATTGGACCAAAGACAGCAATCTGGATAAAAGCCACTTATGTGTCACTATTCTTTTGAGTTTGCACAGCAAGTACATTTCCTATTTGATTGCCAACAAACTGGGCCAGAGTACTTCAATACTGCAAAGAAGTGTGGGGTATTTGGAGTATGTAATGACTGCACTAACCGTTCAAGTAAACTACCTCATAAATGAAGAAGAAAACCCTGGAAAGGGTGCTGATCGTGTTATTAGTCTTGTACCCCATTACTTGGAGAATTATGGTTCTGGAGCATCTGATGTCCTCCTTCCAGCAGATAATTGTGTCGTACAGAACAAAAACAATTGTATCATGCAATACCTTGTATGGCGCACCATGACAACATGAGATTTAAGTGTTGAATTATCATTCATGCTGACTGCTCATACTAAGTTTTCCCCTGATCGTTTTTTTGGCTTGTTCAAGAAACTATACAGGCATTCTTCTGTTGATACAATCCAAGGAATTGCTACATTGGTAAAGAAATCTTCATTGAATGGACAAAACATTCCTCAGCTGATATGTGACTTCAATGGACGTCGCCTCGTTCACTTTTACAACTGGACATCATTCCTCAGTCAGTTTTTTAAACAAGTTCCAAACGTAACATCCTTCCACAATATCAAAGCAGCTCAGGATTGATTTTTATGGGGAGATTCGCCTGAAAGAATATTCTGACAGTGCAGAGCAAGGGCTACCAATCTAAAACTTGGAATCAGTCTGATAGATCTTGATTTGATGCCTACTGAAAAAATAATACCTGACTTGGATTTGAAGCGGCAGTTGAGCAAATACGCCCTCAATGCAAGACCAATTTGTCAAAAGATTAACTTGCCCTCCCAAGAATTCAGATTTGATTCCTCATAATTCTGACGATGAAGTGGGAGAAAATCAACCATGTAAAAAAAAAGACGCATAGTAACATGTGGTGTTTGTAAACAACCGCACATGCCCAAGTAAAAGAAGTTTTATTACACTTCCCGTCTATGAGGAAGTAAACAGGAAGTATATTTTTTTAACCATACTCTATAATTATGTACAATATGAAAACTAAACCTTTACCACAATCATGTTTTATAATGCATCAGTGCACAATTTCTGAGTATGAACTAAAAACTTCCCAAATTGTCCCTTTTCCTGTGGATTGGCACATTTTCACATCACGTGTAGCTACAAAGACACCATCAGTAAGCCATTAATGTTAAAAAAAATCAGACAGCTCTCCCAAACTTACCATTAGACCAAGTTGCCCAGAAATTTAATGACTTTATATGCAAGGTTCCAATATTATACTAATGTGTATTCTGTAATAATAATTATAAAATAAGTGGCTATTCAGATATTTTTCATGATATTCAATGATATCCAAATTGAAGTAAAATTCTTTACTGATGCCATTTCCTATATGAAATAGAAATATTTATCAATAAGCATTTCTATTATCCTATAGGGTTTTCTAAGTGCTATGAAAATATTCATATATTAACCAGTTTCATGGGCATTTCATTACATTTGATCTGTATAACTATGCATGCATTGTCCTGGTTTTACTACAGATTTAGTTCTATGTACCTTTCACTACCCAGACCTGTACCTGTTGAAGGTCGATTTCAATACACAGTATACACATTTTACTCTGTCCTTATCAACAACTACTATACAACTACAAGCAGCATTGTAGTGACTTTATTATCTTTGCTCACTATTTTAGCTGCACCCAATGTGACTACCACCAATAGTCCCTTGGAAGCATTCGACATAAACAGCACTTTGATTATGATGTGTATCTTTGAGGGAATACCTCTCCCCTCACTGGAGTGGATGCACAATGGACTGCCCCTCACCAGCAGCAATGACTCGATCACCATCACCACCTCCAGTAATCGGTTTAGAGGCACTACAATGTTGCAGTGGGTTAATACATCTACAGATACTGTTGGTGTATTCTCATGTGTTGCCACAAACAGTTTGGACTCTGCAAATCAATCTATCAATGTCCAGATTCGGAGTAAGTTTGTCCTTTTGTTTTATGCCATACTCACTTTAATGGGTGTAGCTAACTGTGGTTAGTCCCCATCTCCACATATCAGACATTGTTGTAGTGGTGTGGTGTATGAATAGTCCTATGCCTGTGAAAGTCAGACCCACTTATAGGGCATGTTTTCTCACTACCTGAATAAACCGAAAAGAAAATGGATGAAAATATACACATTATAAGCATAAGCTATTGATGTCAATATTTTCCATGAAAGTTGAACTAAGGTATGAAATTGTTGATTGATAAAGTGTTGGCCATAAAATATATTATAGGAGTGAAATAAGCATTAAAAAGCATATGGAAAGTATTTAATATTTGGTATGCCTATTTGCTTATTGTATTTATTAACTTCATACTTTTCTTGTTATAGCCAACTAGTTTACAACCATCATGCCTTCACTCAAGCACACTTTTCACAACAACACTTAATTTGACTTGTATTTACCTATTCAAGTGCTAGGTAGCCTAGTAACTACTTATGCCCCAAAAAATGACTAGATTTGCATGGGCCTTAAATATATTATATATGTATATATATAAGCAGTCCTGTGTCAAACTGTGTAGATTACCCTTCCAAATCCCTGTATGTTTTATATGTGCTTGAATATAAGAAGGGAAGTGCACTAAGGTAGTTAGGTTGGTGTTACAGGACATGTGGAAAAGAGTGAAACATCCTAATCACAGAGTTGTGGAGGACTGCAGAAAATGCTCCCTCCATCTCAAACAACTTGTTGCAAATTTTGTATACACAGGCATTTTCTGAATGTTTGAAATTCTTAAACAACAAGCCCCATTCCCACCTGGAATGATGTTTAAGTTTCCAACTCAAAATTGACCCCCCCTCCAGCTAAACAAGTGATCTATAAGTCAATGAAATAACCAGACAGAGAATATAATAGTAGATTCTACAAACCCAAAAAATTATAGTTACTTAATATTGTTTCGTGGATTTGCCAAAGCTTGTATAAATATATTTAACTGCTTTTACTTGATTGTGTTTATTTGTATGTGGTATTAAGTAAAATGTAAATGCAACCAGTTTTCAATGTATCCCAGTTCTTATATTTAAAGCACACAAAACCAAGAAGGCAGAAAATAATTTTAACACAATATTTAGCAAAGTAGGCTAGATAATTTGGTATATAATACACATTTATTTGAATGGAAATGCACCTAACTTGGTTTGTAATTTGATAGCATTTTCTCAGCTATATTCTACCCCAGATATGAAGATTACCATAGCAATAATATTCTGGTGCCTCAAGGATCATTTCCAATGTTTAGTTTACCTAAATGTTCTAAACCCCAATCGAATTTGAGTATATACACTCAATGTTGAACTGGTTGAAACAAGTGCTTGTCAAACACGCTAGATCAGCTAATAGCAATGGCTCTAAAGAAAGACAAAGTCAGATTGGAATTGATATCTTCATAGTCACACATGACTGTGTATGATATTCAAACCTTCAGCTATGTTTTGATCATTTTATGGCCTATGAAGTACAGTGGAATGTCACTTATCCAGGCAGTGTGGGACCGAGAGGTGCCCGTAACTTACAAATTACCAATTTTTAATGTTGGCTGCATTTAGGTACGGCTAAATACATGTCCTATACAAATAAACCATAAACAGCTTCCATCTGCTATTTCCTGTGACATAACATACCATTCTTGTAATGCACAATAATTGCAACAAAACATATTTACAGATCACATGTACAAAAAACACAATGAGTAAGCAATAAATGGAAACAACCCCCAACAACCCCTCAGCAACCTCCGTGGTAGACCAAATTGCCCAGCACTATAACGACTTGATAAGCTTGTATCTAGCAGTTTATACTCGTGAGTATTTTGTAGTTCATGGAATATGAAATATGTATTCAAGTGTTTTTCATTATTTACAAATTTTAATTTCATTGGATAATTTCATTTCCAATGTAATAAAAATATTTATCTATGCTCATTTTTCATGACATTTTTATTTCAAGTATGAAAATGTTCACGTTATATTTCAACATTTCAGCCATTCTTATTTCCCATGAACATTACACTATTTTTACTTTGGACCCTTTACCTGCTTTTACAACAGGGTGGGTTCTTTGTATGTCAAACTACCCAGATGCACCTCTTGAGTGTCGATTTCAATATGCACTACACACATGCACTCTGTCCTAATCAGCAACTACTATATAATAATAAGTACCATTGTAGTGACGTTTCCCCCTTTGCTGACCTTTTTAGCTGCACCTAATGTGACTACCACTAATAGTCCCTTGGAAGCATTCGACATAAACAGCAGTTTGATTCTGGCGTGTAGCTATGATGGAATACCTCTCCCCTCACTGGAGTGGAGGCACAATGGACTACCTCTCAGTAGCAGCAATGACTCGATCACCATCACCACCACCAGTGATCAGTTTAGTGGCACGTCTATGTTGCAGTGGGTAAATGCATCTACAGATACTGTTGGTATATTCTCATGTGTCGCCACAAACAGCTTGGACTTTGCAAATCAATCCATCAATGTCCAGATTCGGAGTAAGTTTGTCCCATGGTTTCATGTCACAGTGACTTTAATAGGTGTAACTGTGGGTTAGTCTGTGTCCACTTATCACTGACTGTTCTACCTCAATTCAACCAAAAAATATGGATGAAAATATCCGTGATATGAGCATGAGCTATTAATTTAAATAAAGATATGGGTAACTTTAGATTTTTTATTATATAGAAGTAATGTATTAAATTATTGTTTGATAAAGTTTTTAGGCGATAGAATATAGTAGGGGTGAATTATGCATGAAAACCACGAATCATAAAAATGATAGAAAATGTAGCACACAAAATACATATATTTCAATGAACTGCTCAATAATTATTAACTCTCTCGATGTTTTGACTAGATGCTCTAGCATGCCTGGTTGATTATTATATCTGTACTTTTCTTGTTATAACCAGCTATCCTACAATTACTATGCCTTCTATGAAGAACCCATTTCATACAACTTTCAATTGCACTGCTTTAACTTCTATTCACCTATCCAACTAGGTAGCCTTGTATTTCATATACCAAAAGAGTAGCCACGAACCAGCCTTATTTTTACTAATTTATATGTATATATAAATAAGAAGTCCGGTGTCAAACTGTGTGAATTACTAGTCGAAATCCCCACCTGCTTTGGTACAGCTTGTGCATAAGAAAGAGAAGCACCACTAAGGGAGTCAAAGTGGTGTATGGGGCAAGAGGGAAAGGGTTAAACTTCACAATCTCAGAATGGTGGGGGAGGGCAGACAATGCTTCCTCCAACAGAAACAACTTAAAGTTCCTATAGCATGATTTTGTGCTAATGTACATTCATTTACTGTTTTGAAATAGTAAATCTTAAAGAATAAGCCAAGCCCCAATTCCACCTGGCATGGTGTCTAAGCTTCCAACTCAAAATTTCTCCTCAAGTGCCTAAACAACTGATAGCTATCTAGCTGGAATTAGATGTACATCCTTCAAAGAAGATTCGCCATAGCTAGTATAAATATATCAACTGTTTTCCCCTAGATTATACATACTAAAATGCATCAAACTTTCAAGGTATTCCAGTTAATATTTAGAAAGCTTTTAGAAAACACAAAGCCAAGAAGGAAGTAAATAATTACCACACAATATTATGCAAAGTAGGCTAAAGAATTCGGTATATAAATACATATATATTTGAATGAAAACACCCACAAATTTGTGACCGAATTTGCGAAAACCCACCTTTAAAAAAAAGTGAAATTATTTAATAATCAGCACCTATGATACCTAATGATCATATCCTAAAAGTTTGAAACTATTTGATAATGTTTCCTTCGAGCTATAGCATGAATAGTTGCGCTCCTTCAAGTACAACAATAGGATTATTGCGTTTATAAAGCGTTGTCAGGGTGCGGGCGAAACGAAGCCGTATACTTCCGTAAACGTGTAATTAGAGCTATTACCACGCCCTTGGCGTTCTATTGCCACGCCCAGGGTCTAAAAAATGGAAGGATAGTATGGACGACTGGAGTAGGACTCTTTCTAAGCAGCGGTAAGGTACAGATTAGTTAGTTAGGAGTTGTAGAAAGAGTTGATCAGCTATGTTTGGCTAATCTTGCGTAGTTTTGTTCAGCTATTGCCACGCCCTCGGCCTAAAAAGATGGAAGAATAGTATGGACGACGACTGGAGTAAGGACTCGTTCTAAGCAGCGGTAAGTAGCAGATTAGTTAGTTAGGAGTTGTATATGTTGTAGAATGAGTTGATCAACTATGTTTGACATCTAATCTTATGTAGTTTGCTTCTGTAACAAAGTTGAACTTTATTGATTCTTTAGAAACAAGTTGAGAATAAATTATGGTAAGTTCACCTCTTATTATTGCTAGCTTGCTTCTAGTTAAACATGTTTGCTACATTTTCATGTGACTTATCTGATAGAAAACAATGTTTGATAGCTAACTAGTTATGATGTACAAAGTTTATGATATAATATAAGAAGCTATGATGAATAAAGTTGACATCTTCTTTTAGGTGATGGGGTTATGTTCTGAGGAGGCAAGAGGCAAGGTGCAGTTGATTGGGAGAGGCATTCTGGTTGCAGGACTTGGATCAGGACAAACAATATCCTGACAATGAGGGGGACAGAATTCTCGTATTTTTTCGAAAAGGTATTTCTTCCTTTCTGGAGTAAGACCTTCTTGTATAATTGTGGGGGGAGTTCATTTTTATGTGGCTTCCAGTCTTTATACTGTTCCACTAGAAGAGGCAGCCTTTTCTCTATCGCATCCGTCCCTGTCCTGACCATAGCAACTCCTGGTTCTTTTGATGAGAACTTCAAGCGGTGAAATGTCTTGATCCCAACAAATGCCTGTCTCCTGTAGTACTTTGTGAAGTAGTTTGCCCAGTTGTACTGTGGAACTAAAATAGTTCCGTCTTCCCTCCCCACCAACTGGGCATTGTTCGCTTTTGCGGAACTGTTGACAACATCAGCAATGTCTTGTAGGCACCCGACCTTTGTCCTTCTGTATTTTTGCTTCAGCAAGCCAAACCTGACTACATTCCTGGTGACAGCCAAGGCAGTCTGTTATGAGGTAGCCTTTTGTGGTTGCCATGTTCTCTTGTAGTCAGACCCACAGCAGTGTAGTGGGTTTTGAGGGATTTAAATCTGTCTATTCCTGGAGTGTTATGGTACATTGTTGTACTGTAATAATATTTCACACAGTATAGTATGACATTGTACCTACCAATACTATGCAGCATAAGGAAGGTGACCTTGCAAATCCTCAAACCATGGTGATAGAAGACTATCCTGGACCTCTGCCGTGGTAATGTGGTATGGTGTGATCCTTCCCCTACTGTGTCTTCATTATTAATATTTGCCATAATTTGTCCCAGGATTACCATATCGACCTGTTCCCTGCTCAGTGATGCACATTGGTCTCTCACGTCTTGGTAGTGCTCTGCAGTAAACTGTGAGGAGCATGGTTTTCCTTTAAACATCACACAGCCACACCCCTTCAGCAAGAATGCTGTAAGTTTGGGATCCTAATGGAATAATAGCCATGTTTATTATGCAGTTGCCATGTGTTACACCTACAATAAAGGGAAGTGCTGCTGGCTCAAGTGCTATTGATGAAGAAGGCTGTGGTAGTGATGATGGAGTCTGGGATGGGTGTCCGCTCAATGGTGAGAAGAGGTCCTCAAGAGTGGAGAAGAGAGGTGGATCTTCATCACCACAGTCATCATCTTCTGAAGATTCTAAATTTCAGTTTAATGTATTTTTTTAATAGTATTAAGTATTATTTCGTATTATATCATGCTTTGAAAGTTACCATCAGATTCCATTACTTCATTGAACTCGTTGTCTTCAGTGCCTGTACAGTAAAATTCAATGATCTATTGAGGGTGTAAATATTACCATACTTGGCCCATCCAAGGTGAAGTAATCTGCTAATAGTTCATTGAGGGCGTGTTCGTCAGAGCTTCCTACCAGGTCTCGTCCTTCCCTGGCCCACCTGTTGAGAGCGCTGGCTACGTTCTGTGAACTGGACATCGCTACTACAGGATTGCAACCAAACTTAGCGCGCGCGAAAAGAGCATAGCGTTCACGAACGGTAAGTATCGACCTATCTTACAGTAAAGGCTTATTTCTCCTTCTAGAAATAGCGCCTGGGCTTATGACTGCCACTGGTTTATATATAAAGGAGGATAGTTATAGCCATTGGCACAAACACCAAAAAATCGTCTTTTAATTTTTTTTAAATAAAACGGCAATATCTCAATAATTATGCTTTCTCCCGTTTAGGTGGGTTTTCGCAAATTCGGTCACATTTGTTTGACATTTAGATGGACTTTCTCAGCTATACATTGACATTCCAATCTTATTTTTGTGCCTCAAACATTGTTTCCTATGTTTAGTTGACCTAAAGGTACCAAACTGCAATGGAATTTGAGAAGACTCGCTGTTGAACTTGTTGAAACAAGTGCTGGTCAAACTCTCTGTAGAAGTATGCTAGATAAAATCTATGTACAAGTACAATTTAGCTACAAGCCACGGAAAGTCAGATAGGAAAGAATATAATAATACCTTCATAGTTGCATGATTGTCAAACTTTGCCTGTTGTGTTGTGGTCATTTTACGGCCTATTAAATACATTAGAATTGTCAATTTTCAAACATACAGTACATGTAGCTCTGGCTAAATACTAGTCCTGTACACATCCACAATAAGCAGTCACTTTCTTCCATCTACTATTTCTGGAAATATACCACTCATGTAATGCAACAAACAATATTTGCACATCACGTGTACAAAGATACAATAAGTAAGCCATTAATGTTAAAAACCCACATCACTTTCCCAAACTCACCAGTAGACCAAGTTACCCAGAAATGTAATGACTTGATAAGCAAGATTCCAATGTATATAGCAATATAAACTAATGTATTCTGTAGTATGTGGAATATAAAAACCGTTCAGGTATTTTTCATGATATTCAAACTTTAAGTGAAATTCTTGCCATTTCCTATGAAATAGAAATATTTGCCAATGATAATAATCATTAAATTTTTTAATCCCATAGGTTTTCTAAGTGTTATGAAAATATTCACATTTTAACAGTTTTCATGTGTTTTTCATGAGCATTTCATTACATTTTGGTCTGTATAATTTGAATGCTCTGTATACCTATGCATAAGATTTAGTCCTATGAACCTTAGACTACCCAAACCTGTACCTGTTGAAGGTCGATTTTAATACACAGTATATAATTATATTTACTCTGTCCTTATCAACAACTACTACACAACTACAAGCAGCATGGTAGTGACTTTATTCTCTTTGTTCACTATTTTAGCTCCACCTAATGTGACTACCACCAATAGTACCTTGGAAGCAATCGACATAAACAGCATTTTGATTCTAATATGTAGCTTTGAGGGAATACCTCTCCCCTCACTGGAATGGAGGCACAATGGACTGCCTCTCAGCAGCAGCAATGACTCGATCACCATCACGACCACCAGTTATCAGTTTATTGGCACTTCTATGCTGCAGTGGGATAATACATCTACAGATACTGTTGGTGTATACTCATGCATTACCACAAACAGCTTGGACTCTGCAAATCAATCCATCAATGTCCACATTCGAAGTAAGTTTGTCCTTTTGTTTTATGTCACACTGACTTTAATGGGTGTAACTGTCCACCTATCAGACATTGTTGTAAAAGTTGTGGTGTATGCATGGTCCTATGTCTGCGAAGCCAGGCAAACTTATAGAGCTTGTTTTCTCCTACCTGAATGAACATAAAAGAAAATGGATGAAAATATACACATAATACAGCTTGAGTATAAGAAACAGAAGTACTACTAAGGGAGTCAAGGTGGTGGTACGGGACAAGGGGGATAAGGTGAAACTTCCCAATCTCAGAATTGTGGGGCAGGACAGACAATGCTCTCTCCAACAGAAACAACTTAAAGTCCATATAGCTCGATTTTGTGCATTCATTTTCTGACATTTTGAAATTGTAAATCTTAAACCACAAACCCCAATTCCACCTGCCTTGGTGTCTATGCTTCCAAGTCAAAATTTCTTCTCAACTACGTAAATAACTGGCAGCTCTCTAACTAGATATAAATCCTTCAAAGAAGATTCACATAAATACATCAAACAGTTTCCCTAGATTATACTTAGTAAAATGCAACAAACTTTCGGTGTAATCCAGTTAATATTTAGAAATGTTTTAGAAAACACAAAGCCAAGAAGGAACTTAATTATTACCAAACTATATGAGGCAAAGTAGGCTAAATAATTTGATACACATTTCTTTGAATCAAAACAGCCCCAACTTTGTTTGATATTTAGATGGATTTTTTCAGCTATGCCTCTAAGCTAGATATAAATATTGACATTTCAATCTTATTCTTGTGCCTCAAACATTGTTTCCTATGTTTAGTTAACCTAAATGTACAAAAAGTGCGATAGAACTTGAGAAGACTCACTGTTTAATTAACTGGTTGAAACAAGTGCTTGTGAAACTCTAAAGCTATTATCATGTACAATTTAGCAAGATCAGCTAATAGCAAAGACAAAGTCAGATTGGAATTAAAACAGTAATATCTTCATAGTCACATGACTGTGTATGATATTCAAACCTTCAGCTACGTTTTGATCATTTTGTGGCCTATGAAGTACAGTCACTTATCCAGGCAGTGTGGGACCACAAGAGGTGCCTGTAACTTTCAAATTACCCATAATTCTCAATTTTTTATGTTGAACTGCATTTAGATATGGCTAAATACGTGTCCTTATACATATAAACCATAAACAGCCTCTTTCTTCCAACTGCGACATACCATTCTTGTAATGCACAATAATTGCAACAAAACATATTTACAGATCACATGTACAAAAATACAATGAGTAAGCAATAAATCCCCCAACTCTTCAGCAACCTCCGTGGAAGACCAAGTTGCCCAGCACTATAACGACTTGATAAGCTAAATTCCTTTGTATGTAGCAGTTTATACTTGTGTGTATTTTGAGTTCATGGAATATGAAATATGTATTCAAGTGTTTTTAATTATTTACAAATTTTAATTTCATTGGATAATTTCATTTCCAATGTAATAAAAATATTTATCTTGCTCATTTTTCATGACATTTTTATTTCAAGTATGAAAATGTTCACGTCAACATTTCAGCCATTCTTATTTCCCATGACTATTTTCACTTGCTACCCTTTACCTGCTTTTACAACAGGGTGGGTTCTTTGTATGTCAAACTACCCAGACCCTTCTAGATGCACCTGTTGAATGTAGATTTCAATATGCACTACACACATGCACTCTGTCCTAATCAACAACTACTATTATAATAACAAGCACCATTGTAGTGACTTTTCCCCCTTTGCTGACCATTTTAGCTGCACCTAATGTGACTATCACCAATAGTCCCTTGGAAGCATTCGACATAAACAGCAGTTTGATTCTGGCGTGTAGCTTTAATGGAATACCTCTCCCCTCACTGGAGTGGAGGCACAATGGATTACCTCTCAGCAGCAGCAATGACTCGATCACCATCACCACCACCAGTGATCAGTTTAGTGGCACTTCTGTGTTGCAGTGGGTAAATGCATCTACAGATACTGTTGGTATATTCTCATGTGTCGCCACAAACAGCTTGGACTTTGCAAATCAATCCATCAATGTCCAGATTCGGAGTAAGTTTGTCCCATGGTTTCATGTCACAGTGACTTTAATTGGTGTAACTGTGGGTTAGTCTGTGTCTACTTATCACTGACTGTTCTACCTCAATTCAACCAAAAGAATATGGATGAAAATATCCATGAAATGAGCATGAGCTATTAATTTAAATAAAGATATGTGTAACTTTAGATTTTTAATTATATAGAACTAATGCATTAAATTATTGTTTGATAAAGTTTTTAGGCGATAGAATATAGTAGGGGTGAATTATGCATGAAAACCACGAATCATAAAAATGATAGAAAATGTAGCACACAAAAGACATAAATTTCAATGAACTGCTCAATAATTATTAACTCTCTCGATGTTTTGACTAGATGCTCTAGCATGCCTGGTTGATTATTATATCTGTACTTTTCTTGTTATAACCAGCTATCCTACAATTACTATGCCTTCTATGAAGAACCCATTTCATACAACTTTCAATTGCACTGTTTAACTTGAATTCACCTATCCAACTAGGAAGCCTTGTACTTCATATACCAAAAAAGTAGCCATGAACCAGCCTAATTTATATATATATATAAATAAGAAGTCCTGTGTTAAACTGTGTGAATTACTAGTCTAAATCCCCACCTGCTTTGGTACAGCTTGAGTATAAGAAAGAGAAGCACCACTAAGGGAGTCAAGGTGGTGTAAGGGGCAAGGGGGAAAGGGTGAAACTTCACAATCTCAGAATGGTGGGGCAGGGCAGACAATGCTTCCTCCAACAGAAACAACTTAAAGTTCCTATAGCATGATTTTGTGCTTATGTACATTCATTTACTGTTTTGAAATAGTAAATCTTAAAGCATAAGCCAAGCCCCAATTCCACCTGGCATGGTGTCTAAGCTTCCAACTCAAAATTTCTCCTCAAGTGCCTAAACAACTGATAGCTATCTAGCTGGATATAAGTTAGATGTACATCCTTCAAAGAAGATTCGCCATAGCTAGTATAAATATATCAGCTGTTTTCCCCTGGTTTGTACATAGTAAAATGCATCAAACTTTCAAGGTATTCCAGTTGATATTTAGAAAGCTTTTAGAAAACACAAAGCCATGAAGGAAGTAAATAATTACCACACAATATTATGCAAAGTAGGCTAAAGATTTTGGTATATAAATACATATATATTTGAATGAAAACACCCACAGATTTGTTTGACATTTAGAAGGATTTTCTCAGCTATACCTCTTAGCTAGATATAAATATTGACATTCCAATCTTATTCTTGTGCCTCAAACATTGTTACCTATGTTTAGTTGACCTAAAGGTACCAAACTGCAATGGAATTTGAGAAGACTCACTGTTGAACTTGTTGAAACAAGTGCTGGTCAAACTCTCTGTAGAAGTATCTAGATAAAATCCATGTACAAGTACAATTTAGCAAGCTCTAGCTACAAGCCACGGAAAGTCAGATAGGAAAGAATATAATAATACCTTCATAGTTGCATGATTGTCAAACTTTGCCTATGTTGTGGTCATTTTATGGCCTATTAAATACATTAGAACTTTCGAAATTGCCCATAACACTCAATTTTCAAACATACAGTACATGTAGCTCTGGCTAAATATACTGGTCCTGTACACATCCACAATAAGTAGTCCATCTGCTATTTCTGAAAATATACCACTCAAGTAATGCACAATAATTGCAACAAACAATATTTGCATATCACGTGTACAAAGATACCACCAGTAAGCCATTAATGTTAAAAACCCACATGACTTTCCCAAGCTCACCAATAGACCAAGTTACCAATGACTTGATAAGCAAAATTCCAATGTATGTAGCAATATATACTAATGTATTCTGTAGTATGTGGAATATAAAAACAGTTCAGGTATTTTTCATGATATTCAAACTTTAAGTGAAATTCTAGAAATATTTGCCAATGATTATTATCATTAAATTTTCTAATCCCATAGGTTTTCTAATTGTTATGAAAATATTCACATTTTAACAGTTTTCATGTGTTTTTCATGAGCATTTCATTACATTTTGGTCTGTATAATTTGAATGCTCTGTATACCTTGTCCTAGTTTTATTACAGATTTAGTCCTATGAACCTTAGACTACCCAAACCCGCACCTGTTGAAGGTCGATTTTAATACACAGTGTACATATTTACTCTGTCCTTATCAACAACTACTATACAACTACAAGCAGCATTGTAGTGACTTTATTCTCTTTGTTCACTATTTTAGCTCCACCTAATGTGACTACCACCAATAGTTCCTTGGAAGCAATCGACATAAACAGCATTTTGATTCTGATGTGTAGCTTTGAGGGAATACCTCTCCCCTCACTGGAATGGATGCACAATGGACTGCCTCTCAGCAGCAGCAATGACTCGATCACCATCACGACCACCAGTTATCAGTTTAGTGGCACTTCTATGCTGCATTGGGATAATACATCTACAGATACCGTTGGTGTATTCTCATGCATTACCACAAACAGCTTGGACTCTGCAAATCAATCCATCAATGTCCACATTCGAAGTAAGTTTGTCCTTTTGTTTTATGTCACACTGACTTTAATGGGTGTAACTCTCCACCTATCAGACATTGTTGTAAAATTTGTGGTGTGTGCATGGTCCTATCCATGTGAAGCCAGGCAAACTTATAGAGCTTGTTTTCTCACTACTTGAATGAACATAAAAAGAAAATGGATGAAAATATTCACATAATATAGCTTGAGTATAAGAAACAGAAGTACCACTAAGGGAGTCAAAGTGGTGGTACGGGACAAGGGGGATAAGGTGAAACTTCCCAATCTCAGAATTGTAGGGCACGACAGACAATGCTCTCTCCAACAGAAACAACTTAAAATCCATATAGCACGATTTTGTGCTTATGTACATTTATTTTCTGACATTTTGAAATTGTAAATCTTAAACCACAAACCCCAATTCCACCTGCCTTGGTGTCTATGCTTCCAACTCAAAATTTCTTCTCAACTACGTAAATAACTGGCAGCTCTCTAGCTAGTCAGAATAAGATATACATCCTTCAAAGAAGACTCGCTATAGCTACTATAAATACATCAACCAGTTTTCCTAGATTATACTTAGTAAAATGCAATGAACTTTCGGTGTAATCCAGTTAATATTTAGAAATGTTTTAGAAAACACAAAGCCAAGAAGGAACTTAATTATTACCAAACTATATGAGGCAAAGTAGGCTAAATAATTTGGTACACATTTCTTTGAATCAAAACAGCCCCAACTTTGTTTGATATTTAGATGGATTTGTTCAGCTATGCCTCTAAGCTAGATATAAATATTGACATTTCAGTCTTATTCCTGTGCCACAAACATTGTTTTCTATGATTAGTTAACCTAAATGTACAAAAAGTACGATAAAATTTGAGAAGACTCACGGTTTAATTAACTGGTTGAAACAAGTGCTGGTCAAACTGTCTGTAGAAGTATGCTCTATAAAATCCATGTAAAAATACAATTTAGCTACAAGCTACAGCTCTAAAGAACAAAAAAGTTAGATTGGAAAGAAAATAGTAATCTCTTCATAGTTGCATAATTGTATAATATTCAAACTTTCGCCTATGTTGTGGTCATTTTATTGCCTATTAAATACATTAGAACTTATCCGGTTATTGTTGGACCAATAGGTGCCCATAAATTTGAAATTACCCATAACCCTCAATTTTCAAAATTGCAGTATATGTAGCTGTGGCTAAATACTGGTCCTCTAAACATCCACAATAAACAGTCCATCTGCTATTAACAAAAATATACCTCTCTTGTAATGTGCAATAATTGCAACAAATAATATTTGCACATCACGTATAAATACACCACCATGAGCCATTGATCTTTAAAAAAACACATGACTTTCCCAAACTTACCAGCAGACCACGATGCCTAGAAATTTAATGACTTAATAAGCAAGATTCCAATGTATGCAGCAATATTTACTAATGTGTATTCTTTAGTTTGTAGAATATAAAAAATATATAGCTGTCAGGTATTTTTCATTATAATTATTCAAACTTTAAGGGCAATTCTTGCCATTTCCTATCCAAAAGAAATATTTACCAATGATTATTTTCATTACATTTTCTAATCACATATGTTTTCTAAGTGTTATGAAAATATTCACGTTTGAACAGTTTTAATGTGTTTTTCATGAGCATTTCATTACATTTAGATTGTAATGATCTGTATAACTATGCATACATTCTTCTGGTTTTACTACTCTATGCACCTTTGACTACCCAAACACAAACCTGTTGAGGGTCGATTTCAATACACAGTATACACATTTTACTCTGTCTTTATCAACAACTACTATACAACAACAACCATCATTGTAGTGACTTTATTATCTATGCTCACTATTTTAGCTGCACCTAATGTGACTACAAACAATAGTCACTTGGAAGCATTCGACATAAACAGCACTTTGATTCTGATGTGTAACTTTGAAGGAATACCTCTTCCCTCACTGGAGTGGATGCACAATGGACTATTTCTCGGCAGCAGCAATGACTCGATCACTGTCACCACCTCCAATGATCGGTTTAGTGGTACTTCTATGTTACAATGGGTAAATACATCTATGGATACTGTTGGAGTATTCTCATGTGTTGCCACAAACAGCTTGGACTCTGCAAATCAATCCATCAATGTCCAGATTCGGAGTAAGTTTGTCCTTTTGTTTTATGTCACACTCTCTTTAACCCTTTAAGCCCCCGAGCGTTTTTCAAATTTTTCTCATTTCTTACCTTCCTGTTTAAAATATTTATAACTTAAAAACTAAAGGGAATATTGGTAAGCAATATGGGTATAATCTAAAAGCTAATGAGCCATACAATTTTATTTTTATTTCAAAAGATTAATAAACCACACCCATAACAAATTATATTAATTTGAACTTAGATAAAAATTTAGGAATCAATATTCGTTCTGATTTCTTCAAATTTTTGTACAATAAAGTTCCTTTTTTATGACTTTAAACTATTACACAACCATCAATCATCACCACTGAACAATTTTTTCCCCATTGAAGATGTGTGAAATATGATAAATTTCATTCTTTTATATTGCCGGTATTGGCATAAAAATGTATACGATTCTCATTTTGATCTCAAAAAAGATGTACATGTGTAGTTTTATTGTGTAGTATGGATATGTACTAAACTCTAATAAACATGTAATATATGTATACTAAGACCTAATGTTAGATCAAACTTACTCAAATGACCACAAAGCCACACCCATCTGCGATTATGGTAGATTGTCAATAACAATAATTATATTTCTAGCAGAAAACAGATATTTATTTCAACAAGTTTTAGTTCCTCATATAGTCACATTGACTAGAATGCCAAACTTTGAAGCAGTTTCTGTTGGGTTCAAAGCAAAGATACATATCACATGCAACACACTTCAATCTGGTGCGGTGTCGGGGTTTCTTCAATATTTTGCACAAATCACAATATTGTCGCACTTCACGAGGAGTGTGTGTAAGCTGGTGAGGAGCCCTAATACTCTGTTTGTGTGAAGGAGATAATAAGGTTTTTTCAGAACCATCTCTTAGGTCACATAACCGAGCTACCAAATTCTCCCGAAATGCTTTGTGAGTAAATTTTTTGCGTTCTTCTTCAGGTAGGTGGAGTTTGTACAGAAGATATGAATTGGTCACCATTACGTCAAAAAAATTCCAAAAAAGGGTGCGCCAATACTTTCGAGTCTTGCGTAGAATATTGTAGTAAGATATAGCCTGGTCCGAAAGGTCAACATCTCCCATATATTTGTTGTACTCTACTATAGGAGGAGGAATCTTGACTTCCTTGCACAATAATTGACCAGCTTTATCTTTCATTTTCCGTATCACTTTCTCATTGCCTGTGGCTGTATGCATAGTTGAAGCCACAGTTACTACTTTAGTGTCTTTCCACATAACATACACTAAGCTTTTGTCCCGAACCCATCGACCTTCTCCCCGTTCAGTACACGATTTTGCTAGTTCAGTCTTCAAAGATTTGAGACATTTAGGAACATCACGACGTTTTATATCAATTGTACCACATGCTTCGAAACCATTTGCTTTGAGGTACTCAAATAAGATAGGGCTAGAATAGAAATTGTCAGTGAAAAGTCGATATCCTTGATTTTCCTATCCTTTTACTAAATCAATTACTACATCATATGCTAAACCATTACTTGATCGTACTTCTCCTTGCTTTCCCCTGTACACTATAAAGCTATAAGTATAACCAGTTTCAGAGTCACACAAACACCACAGCTTGAAGCCCCACTTGACTGGCTTACTCTTGATGTACTGGCGCATTGGAAAACGCCCCTTTGATTTCAACATGCGTTCATCGATTGAAATATTTAGATCTGGTTGAAAGTAGCGCTGACTTGAATCGTTCAAGTGTTCCATCATTGGTCGAACTTTACACAACCGGTCTCACTAAGATCTTCTGTGTCAATATCACTCACATGTAAGAATCCCCAGAGACTAAAAAACTTATTTCTGCTGATAATACTTCGCCCTGCAAAACTTCTACCATAAAGGAGAAATGAATCTCCTGTAGTCGTCCAATAATCAGTGTAGTATGCCAATTTTTCCAAACCGAAATAAATTAATAAGCCAACCAAATTCAATAACATAACTGCTGTCATTCCAGGGTATCGAGAATAATTATAATTATGGTGATCTGTCTTTATTCATTTCAGCATACTTATCAGAATTCTTGCATATTAGTTTTATTATATCTTCAGTAAAAAAAAGCTTGAAGAAATCAAGAGGTGTGAAAGATTCATCATAACTGGCAACATATGAACCTGGTTCACGCACTGGGTTGAATGGGTGTACAGTCGATGCTGAAGTATCAGGATTCTCAAGATTGGGAGATACTCTGTCTGCATGTAATACCCGAACTTCCTCCACTGTTATATTGACCTCTAGGACGGGTATTTCCTCGTATTCTACCCCTACTTCTCCGTAGACCACATCATCCGCGAGAACGGTGTCCTTGAACACCTCTTCCAGCTCTGCTTCTAAGAGGCTGTTCTTCCTCAGAGGATGGTGAAACTGAGGGTACTGGAGTTGCTTCCAGAGGAAATTCAACAGCAGTGGCATTGGATCTATATAACAATTAAATTATGGTAAATATATAGCTAAACTCTAGCTATCCAAGTAGAGAGCTGTAACTATAGGTATCTGGACTTACCCAGTAAATGTATCTCCATCAAAACCATCTTCAGGATCAGAAAGGTCACATACTGAGTCCTCACTGCTGCTGCTATCCAAAAGTCTCAAAACCTCTTCCAAACCCAAGGTAGCAGCTGTTACTGACTGAGTAGTAGGCATTGAGCCAGTTGCATCTTGCTAGGATAGCTATCTAAGTTTGAACAAAGCCCTCCAAAAATGTATTGGTCACCACTTACCAAGTATTTCAAATGAAAGGTAATTTCCCCCTGTATTTGAATATATGCATCCTGTTAACACAGGATGCAGAGTTTATTTATTATAATTAAATTGGTAAGTGCGCCCGTATGGGCTCAAAAATCAATGGGCGGGGGCTTAAAGGGTTAATGGGTGTAACTGTGGGTTAGTCCATCTCCACCTATCAGACATTGCTGTAGAAGAGGGCTAGCAAACTTGGCTCATACTTTGTGTGGAGCCTAGTTCTAACTTTGGAAGTCAGAGGACTAGCAAACTAGGCTCATAACTTTACGTGGAGCCTAGTCCAGTCTTTAGTAGGCACGGTCCTATGCCTGCAAAAGCTAGACCCACCTATGCGGCATTTTCTCTCACTACCAAAATGAACCAAAAACAAAATTATACATATTATGAGAATGAGCTGTTAATGGAAATATCCATGAAAGTTATGTGTAAATTAATTAAGATTTTAACTTATATGGAATTAAGGTAGAAATTATTGTTTGATAAAGTGTTGGCTCACCAAATATATAGTAGGAATGAAATATGCAATGGAAAACCATGAATCATAAAATGACAAAATGTGTAGAACATGAAGAGAATGTATTGAATATTTGGTATGCCTGTTTGCTTTAATTTTTTATTAGAACCAACTAGACTATATACAACCATTATGCCTTCTATCAAGCACACTTTTCAAACAACTCTCAATTTCACTTAGTTTGACCTATATTCATCTATTCGATCATGTGCAAAAAAATTACTAGCCATGGATAGACCTTATCATATAATTATATATATATATATATTTATACGCAATCCTGTATCAAACTGTTTGGAGTACTATTCCAAATACCTGCATGCTTTCATATGTGCTTGAGTATAAGCAAGAGAAGCTCCACTAAGGGAGTCAGGTTTGTGTTACAGGACATGGGGGAAAGATTGAAACTTCCTAATCTCAGAGTCATGGAGGAGAGCAGAAACTGCTCCCTCCATCTTTAAAATTCTTGTTGCAATTTTTGTGCTTATGTACAGGTATTTTCTGAATGTTTGAAATTGACAACAAGCCCCATTCCCTACCTGGAATGTTGTCTAAGCTTACAAATCAAAATTGACTCCTGTAGTCGCTAAAGAATTGGTAGCTATCTAGCTAGCTATAAATCACTGAAAATAACCAGACTGACAATAGAATCTTCGGTGAAATAATTTATACATTTCATGGATTTTCCAAAGCTTGTATAAATATATTTAACCTTTTTCCTAAATTGTGTATTCTGTATTGATTGCAACGACTTTTCAATCTCCAAGTTTAAATATTTTTGAAGCCTTTATAAAGCACAAAACCAAGAAGGCTATAAATAATTTTCACACAATATTTGGCTAGAGAATTTGTATATAAATACATATTTATTTGAATCAAGACACACCCAAATTTGTTTGTAATTTAATCACCTTTTCTCAGCTATACTGCTACCCTAGATCATATTCTGGTGCCTCAATATTCATTTCTTATGTTTAGTTACCAAACTGCAATCAAATTTTAGTAGATTCAATGATGAACTAGTTGTAAGAAGTGCTCACTGTAGAAGTATACTATATACAATCCTATTGTCTACATGTACATGTACAATGTAGCAAGCACTAGCTAATAGCAATTGTTCTAAAGAAAAACAAATTCAGATTGGAAGGAAAGAGTAATTCCTTCATAGTCACATGACTGTTATGATATTCAAACTTTTAACTTTTGCAATTTTATGGTCTATGAAGTACAGTGGGATTGTCACTTATCCAGGTAGTGTGTGAAAAGAGGTGCCAATAACTTTGACATTGCCCAATTTTTAATCATGAAGTGCATGTAGATGTGGCTAAATTCTGGTCATATACAAATAAACTATGAACAGCCATTTTCTTCCAAATGCTATTTCCTGTGATATAATATTCTTGTAATGCACAATAATTGCAACAAAACATATTTACAGATCAGATGCTCAAACATACCACGAGTAAGCAATAAATGGAAACATTCCACACACAACCCCTCAGTATCCATCCCACTAGACCAAATTTCCCATAATTTTAAAGATTTGATAAGAAAGATTTTATTGTATGTAGCATTATGTACTCATGCGTATTCTCTAGTTTATGGAATATGAAATAGGTATTCAAGTGTTTTTCATGATATATAATTTTTAAGTTAATTGTTTTACCAATTTTATATCCTATAAAATAAAAATGTTCACCAATTTTTCTATTTCAATAGGTTTTTCAAAGTTCTATGAAAATTAATTTCAGCCATTTTTTAAATAATTTCATTACAGTATTGGTCAATAGACTATAAATGCACTTTATACCAATGCATACATTTGCTTTGTATGTACGTCAGACTAATCAGACCCTTTTAGATGCACCTGTTTAGTGTCGATTTCAATATCCAGCATATCCATGCACTCTGTCCTTATCAACAACTACTATACAACAACAAGCACCGTTGTAGTGACTTTATTTCCTTTGCTCACTATTTTAGCTGCACCTAATGTGACTACCACCAATAGTCCCTTGGAAGCATTCGACATAAACAGTACTTTCATTCTGATGTGTAACTTTGAGGGAATTCCTCTCCCCTCACTGGAGTGGACCCAAAATGGACTACCTCTCAGCAGCAATAATGACTCAATCACCATCACCATCACCAGTGTTCAGTTTAGTGGCACGTCTATGTTGCAGTGGGTAAATGCATCTATGGATACTGTTGGTATATTCTCATGTGTCGCCACAAACAGCTTGGATTCTGCCAATAGAGCCTTCAATGTTCAGATTTGGAGTAAGTTTGTCCCTTGGTTTTATGTAACTGTGACTTTAATAGGTTTAAGAGTGGGTTAGTCAGTCTCCACATATCACAGACTGTTCTTAGAGTGGTAGCTATATGCACATTTGGCCTATTCCCGAAATGCCTATAAGGCATGTTCTGAATAAAACCAAAAGAATATGGATTAAAATATCCATAAAATGAGCATGCACTGTGAATTTAAATAGTTTCCATGAATATTATGTGTAAATTAAGATTTTCACTTGCAGGTAGGAAATTGTTGTTTGATAGAGTGTTTGTCCATGAAATATAGAAGGAGTTAAATATGCATGAAAAACCACGAATCATAAAATGATAGAACATGAAAAGTATATGGAAGCTACTGAATATTTGCTAACCTTGTTTGCTTTAATATTATTATATTTTTAACCACATACATTGCTGGTTAGAACCAAGTAGCCTATATAATTATGCCTTATATCAAGCACCCTTTTCAAAGCAACCCACAATTACTTTACTTTTATTAAGTTATACAAGCATTTCGAAGCATAGTGATATTTGTAGCCATGTGCAGGCCAAATTTGCATTCCATACATGTATAAGCAGTCCTTCGTCAAACTGTGAGCAAATCCGATATGTGCTTGTGTATAAGCAAGGGAAACAATACCAAGACTTCCAGGGTGTTGGTATAGAATATGTGGGAAATGGTGAAACTCAAAATTGTGGGGGAAGGCATGCTCCCTTCCAACTGAAAAATCTTGTAGCAACTTTTGCGCGGTATTTTCTGAGGTTTTGAAACTGTAAATGTTAACAATCCCCAATTCCACCTGGCATGCTCTCTAAGTTTCAAAGTTGTCCACTGCCTAAATAGCTGGTATCTATCTAGCTTGCTATAAAATAACCAAGAATAGAATATTACATACTTCAAAGGAAATAATATGATTGTATTTAAGTAATATTATTATTTATTTGAGAAATAACCCTTCCCTAGCTTATGTTTAGCCATGTTAAATGTATAGTAAAATGCAACGCACTTTCAGTGTATCCCAGTTAATATTAGAAAGCTTTTATATAACAGAAAGCCAAGAAGTAAGTAAATAATTACCACAAAATATTAAGCTATAGAATTTGGTGCATATTTCACATTTATTTGAATCGAAGCACTTCCAACTATGTTTGACATTTAGAAAATATTTCTAAGCTATACCTCTAACCTAGATATAAATACTAAACTTATTCTTGTGCCTCATATCATTGTTTCCTATGTTTAGTTGACCTAAATGTACCAAACTGCAATGGAATTTGATAAGACTCACTGTTTAACTGGTTGAAACAGTTGCTGGTCCAACTCTATTTAGAAGTATGCTAGATGCGATCCTATTATCAACGTATAGTAGTACAAATTTAACAAGCTCTAGCTATAAGCAATGGGTCTAAAGAAATTAAAAGTTGGATTGTAATGAAAACAGTAATCTCTTCAAAGTTACATAACTGTGTATAATATTCAAACTTTCATCTACATTTTCGTCATTTTATGGCACATAAGAACTTCACTTGTCTTGTTATTGTCAGAAGAATAGTTGCCCATAAATTTGAAATTTCCCATAACCCTCAATTTTCAAACGTGACGTACATGTAGGAGTGGCTCAACACTGATCCTGTACACATCTACAATAAATAACCGCTTTCATACATCTGCTATTTCCAAAAAATATTCCACACTTTTAATGCGCAATAATTTCAACAATCAATATTTACAGATCATGTGTACAAAGGCACCACCAGTAAGCAATTAATGAACCCACATCGTTTTATCAAACTTACCATTAGACCATGTTGTGGGGAAATTTTAACGATAAGCAAGGTTCCAATGTATGTAGCAATATATACTCATGTGTATTGTGTAGTTTGTGTAAAATTAAATAGGTAGCTTGCTATTCAGGTATTTTTTATGATATTCAAACTTTAATTGAAATTCTTTACTAATGCCATTTTCTAATATTCACCAATGAGCATTTTCATTAAATTTTATAATTCCATAGATTTTTTAAAGTGTTATGACAATATTCATGGCATATTTTAGCATTTGAGCCCATTTTCCTGTGCTTTTCATGAGTATTTCATTAGATTTTGGTCTATTTAATTTTAATGTTCTGTATACCTATGCATACATTCTCCTGGTTTTAATACAGATTTAGTTCTATACACCTTTGACTAAGCAGACCCTTTTAGATGCAACTGTTAAAGTTTGCTTTCAATACAAAGTATACACATGTACTCTATCCTTATCGACAACTACTAACAAAACAAACACCATTGTAGTGACTTTATTATCTTTGCTCACTACTTTAGCTGCACCTAATGTGACTACCACCAATAGACCTTTCGAAGCTTTTGATATAAATAGCACATTGATTCTGATGTGCAACTTTGTGGGAATACCTCTCCCCTCACTGGAATGGATGCACAATGGACTGTCTCTCAGCAGCGGCAATGACTCGATCACCATCACCACCTCCAATGATGAGTTTAGTGGCACTTCTATGCTGCAGTGGGTAAATACATCTACAGATACTGTTGGTGTATTCTCATGTGTCGCCACAAACAGTTTGGACTCTGCAAATCAATCTATCAATGTCCAGATTCGGAGTAAGTTTGTTTTATGTCACACTGACTTTAATGGGTGTAGGTGTGGCTTAGTCCCATCTCCACCTATATATGAGACATTGTTGTAGAAGGAGTGGTGTATGCATGGTGCTAAGCGGCTTAGTAAGCCTGCGAAAGCTAGACCCATCTATAGGGCATGTTCTCTCACTACCTGAATAAACCGAAAAGAAAATCTACACATTATGAGCATGAGCTGTTAATGTAAATAGTTGTTTTGTTTAGATTAAGAATTTTGCTTTGGAATTAAGTACGAAATGATAAAGTATTGGCCCACAAAATATAATAATAGTAAGATAAAGTTTGCATGAAAAACCATAAATCATAAAGTGAAGAACATGAAAAACATATGGAAAGTATGGTATGCCATATTTTTTAAGTTCATACTTTTCTTGTTAAAACCAACTAACCTACAACCATTATGTCTTCTATCAAGCAGACGTTTCACAATTGCAGTTAGTTTGACTTGTATTCACCTATTCAAGTACTGGGTAGAATAGTACTACTTAATAAAAATAATCACTAGCCATGCACAGGCCTTATTTATATTTCATATAAGTTATATATTATGTATATAAGCAGTCCTGTGTCAAACTATGTGGATTGTTATTCCAAATCCCTCCACACTTTGACATGTGCTTGAGTATAAGCAAGAGAAGTGCCACTAAGGTAGTCAGGTTGGTGTTACAGGATATGGGGAAACAGTGAAACTTCCATGCACAGGCCTTATTTATATTTCATATAAGTTATATATTATGTATATAATCAGTCCTGTGTCAAACTATGTGGATTGTTATTCCAAATCCCTCCACACTTTGACATGTGTTGAGTATAAGCAAGAGAAGTGCCACTAAGGGAGTCAGTTGTAGAAGAGAGCAGAAAATGCTCCCTCCATCTAAAACAACTTAAAATTATTGTTGCAAATTTTGTGCTTATGTACAGGCATTTTCTGAGAGTTTGAAATTGTAAATCTTAAAACAACAAATCCCATTCCCACCTGGAATGATGTCCAAGCTTCCAGCTCAATATTGTCTCCTCCCAGCTAAACAATTGGTCTATAAATTAATGAAAATAACCAGACTGAGAAAATAATAGTAGATTCTACAATGAAAAAATATCTAGTTATTTATTTGTTTCATGGATTTTCCAAAGCTTGTATAAATATATTTAACCACTTTTCCTTAGATTCTGTTTATTTGTATGCTGTATTAAGTAAAATGCATGTATCCCAGTTAATATTTTGTAAACTTTTATATAACACAAAACTAAGAATGCAGAAAATAATATTCATGCAATATTTATGGTATAATTATAATACATATTTATCAAAACACATGATTTTTTTCCTCAAATGTATTTCTACCCTAGATATAAAGATTATCATTCCAATAATAATTATTCTTGATATTCTGGTACATCAAGCATCATTTCCAATGTTTAGTGTACCTAAATGTACAAACTGCAATCGAATTTTAGTAGACACAATGTTTAACTGGTTTAAACAAGTTCTGGTCAACCTCACATGAACATGTACAATTTAGTAATATCAATGGCTCTAAAAAAAGACATGGAATGAAAACAGTAATCTCTTCATAGTCACATGACTGTGTATGATATTCAAACTTTCAGCTACGTTTTGATCATTTTATGGTCTATTAAGTACAGTGGAATGTCACTTATCCAGGCAGTGTGGGACTAAGACATGCCTGTAACTTTGAAATCGCACATAAATCTCAATTTTTTATGATGAAATTGCATTTAGGCATGGCTAAATACTTGTCATATACAAATAAACCATAAACAGCCTCTTTCTTCCCAACTGCTATTTTCTGTGACATACCATTCTTGTAATGCACAATAATTTCAACAAAACATATTTTACAGATCACATGTATAAATGGGAAGAATTCCCACCCAACCCCTCAGCAACCTCTGCATTAGACCAAATTGCCTAGAACTTTAAAGACTTGATAAGCAAAATTCCATTGTATGTAACACTATATACTCATGTGTATTTTGTAGTTCATGGAATATGAAATAAGTTTCCAAGTGTTTTTAATGAAATTTTATGTTAAGTGTTTTACTAAAATTTTATTTCCAATGAAATAAAAATATTTACCAATGCTGAAATTTTCTATTTCAAGAGATTTTTCATAGTGCTACGAAAATGTTCACATTACATTTTAACATTTCAGCAATTTTTATATTCCATGAACATTTCATTATACTATTGATGAATAGACTATAAATGCACCTTCTCTACCATTTGCCTGGTTTTACAACAGGATGGGTTCTATATATGTCAGACTACCCAGACCCTTTTACATGCACCTGTTGAATGTTGATTTCAATATGCAGTCCACACATGCACTCTGTCCTAAACAACCACTATAATATAACAACAAGCAGCATTACGGTGACTTTGTTCCCTTTGCTCACTATTTTAGCTGCACCTAATGTGACTACCACTAATAGTCCCTTGGAAGCATTTGACATAAACAGCTCTTTGACTCTGATGTGTGGCTTTAATGGAATACCTCTCCCCTCACTGGAGTGGATGCTCAATGGACTACCTCTCAGCAGCAGCAATGACTCGATCACCATCACCACCACCAGTGATAAGTTTAATGGCACATCTATGTTGCAGTGGGTAAATGCATCTATGGATACTGTTGGTATATTCTCATGCATCGCCAGAAACAGCTTGAAATCGGCAAATCAATCCGTCAATATCAAGATTCGGAGTAAGTTTGTCCAATGGTTTCATGTTACAATGACTTTAATAGGTATAACTGTAGGTTAGTTAGTGTCCGCTTATCATAGACTGTTCTAGAAGGTGTGGTATGCATGATTGACCTATGCCTCTGAAAACCAGACACAACAACAAGGCATATTTGCTCACTACTTCAATTCACCCAACATAATAATGGATGAACACGATATGAGCATGAGCTATTAATTTAAATAGTTTCCATGAAATATATGTTATATAGCACTATTGTAAGAAATTATTATTGGATAAAGTGTTGGCCCACGGAATATATTAGGTGTGAAATATGAATGTAAGACTATAAATCATAAAATGATAGAAAGTGTAGTACAGCAAAAACATCTGGAAAGTTTCAATGACCAACTCATACTCTTTCGATGTTTTGAGTAGATGCTCCAGCATGATTGGTTGATTATCATATTTTTAACTGTGTATTTTTCTTGTTATAACAAACTATCCTACAATCATCATGCCTTCTACCAAGCACCCATTTCATACAACTTTCAATTGCACTTCTATTCACCTATCCAACCACTAGGAAGCCTAGTACTTCATATACCAAAAATGTACCCTGCACCAGCCTTATTTTATTTGTATATATATATGTATATAAGTAGTCCTGTGTCAAACTATGTGGATTACTAGTCCAAATTCCTGCCTGCTTTGATACAGCTTGAGTATAAAAAGAGAAGCACCACTAAGGGAGTCAGAGAGGCGGTAGGGGACAAGGGGGAATGGGTGAAACTTCCCGATCACAAATTGTGCAGGGTAGACAATGCTTCCTCCAACAGAAACAACTTAACGTTCATATAACATGATTTTGTGCTTATGTTCTGAGATTTTGAAATTGTAAATATTAAACCACAAGGCCTATTCCCCACTGGCATATGATATCTAAGCTTTTAACTCGAAATTGACTCCTCCACAACCTAAACTGCTGGTAGCTCTACAGCTAGCTATAAATAAATGAAATTAAATGGATTAGAGATAGAATAATAGATCCATCCAAAAAAATTGTCATAATATCACTTATAATTTGTATGTATTTGCCATAGCTTGCATTAATATATTCAACTAGTTTTCCTAGATTTAGGTGTGTAAATTTTTTGTAAAATGAAACCATCTTTCAGTTTATTCCAATTAATATTTATAAAGCTTTTATAAAACACAAAGTCCCGAATACATAAATAATAATTATTTAGCTAAATATTCTCGAGAATTTGGTGTATAAATACTATTTATTTGAATTAAAACATACCATTGTGGATTGACCTGGCTGAGAAGCCAGATGACCAAGAAGATATAGATTAAATATTATAATTAAAAGTTCTCCAATCTCAGCATCCTCAGACGAGGCTTTACTTGTTGAATAGGCTGCCTACACTATGAAACACAAGCAGACCTTATAAGGTAACAATACATCTGCTAGCCTAGACTTGTCTTGTTAAGTACTTCGTTCATTCCTATGGATAATGGTTCTAGATGACATATTATCACACTCAGCCTATAATGTAAATGTTCCTTGGTTAGGTAGACTCAGGCTCCTACAGATTGGCTTAAGCCTGTCGGGACAGGCCATTGATGTTACTGTTGGACTTTCCCAGTTGGTGATGGACAGTGACTATCAAATTAGTCAGCCTCCAGTGTCCTTCACATTGTTGAGGAAGCAGAGTATGATCGGTCATGACATGGAATGGCACATCAGTAAGATAACCTAGAAAGTGCTGGATTCTGTCAACATTGGCTAGATACTCCTTCCCTGCAGCCTAGTTGGTTTCATGAGTCTTGATTAAACTGCAATGGAGCTATCACCATCCATCTCTGTTCTCTGGCTCAATACCATGCTGATGTCAATATCTGAGGCTTGTGTGTGCAGACTGAATTTGCATTAGTATAGTTGGGTTTCTGCAGCCTCAGGTCAGAGGTCAGTACAGCCTTTAGGGCATCTAAGGCTTTGTGTGGCACTCTTTTCTGGATGAGGTCAGTCAGTGCAGTGTAATGGTAGAGTTCTGCTCTACAAAGAGGTGGTAATAGCTAGCTTATACACCAAAATATTACCCATATCTCCCACTACTATGGTTACATTAAATTACAAACTGTGTAATTTTTCTTCTAAGATTTATTTTTGGTCTAACCACATATTATGGCAAAACTACTAATAATTTTAACTCATACATCAGCTAAAACTCTCATTTGCATCTTCTAAGCTGCCGATATACAAAGCTTGTGTGTGCAGAGAGAATTTGTATGAGTAGTCAGACTCCTGCAGCCCTGGATCAGAGGTCAGTGCAGCCTTCATAGCATCTAGAGCTTTGACTTGCACTCTTTTTTGGTGAGGTCGATCAGTGCAGTTTCAATGGTAGAGTTCTGCTCTACAAAGTGGTGGTAATAGCTAGTTAGATAAAGAATCTTGATGAGCTATCTTTCTTCAGCTTGGAGTGTGTGTGCCTCCCAGAGACACTTTCTGGTTGTAACGATGCCCCTGCACAACATCTGGGCACCTAGTCCTTCACCGCTTACATGTTGGCATGTGCAATGTGGTAAGAGTGGGAGATGAAGGGAATGGAGTCGCCAATGTCAATTTTGATGGATTACAGGTGCGTTCATCCAGAATGGTCATTTTTGGCGAGCTAGTACATTCTTCATGTCCTGGTATTGGCTTTTGGACAAATCTCAGTTGATATATGTATTCTGGATGACCAACTCCTGATCGGCTCAAGTGGAAATCTCTTCAGTGTCATTGACAAGAGGGGACTAGTTGTGTGAGACTGAGGCAAACAAACAGACTGCTGATGGCAACTCCCATCTGCTGATCATGTTGACGTAGAATGTCTGCTGCCTGGAACTATCGGTCTTCAACTTGAAGGTGGTGGAGGTGGGCTTCTCCGTAATGGTAAATGTTCCCAGCCAGCTAACCAACAGCCCAGGAGAAGCTGATGACGGCTTCAGGATGAGAACAAGTCATTGACCTGGAACAACCTTGCTCAACAAGAGGGTTGTAACAGGTGTGGTCTCCATCCTATTGCTATGTTCCTGGCTCTTTCCAGTTTGGCCTATGTATCTACACCACATTTTCTTATTTGGAGGATGGCCCCTGCCATTCCTCATGCAGGTCGTCCAGTGGTACTCAAAGTTTGCATCTATAGAGCATCTCGAAATGGAGTGAAGCCTATGAACTGATGGGGGAGCTACCGGAATGCTAACAGGATATATGGGATAGTCCACAGCCCTGGTGATATACCAGCAGAGGCCACTCTTTAAGGTGGCATTGCACCGCTCCACCATTCCATTGGTCTGGGGATGGTAGGTAGACATCTTGATGACCTTAATGCCCAACATGTCAAACAGTACCTTGGTGAGTAGGCTACAAAAATTGGACCCCTGATCTGTGAAGATTTTTTTTGTTATCCTGACTCTGGAGATGAGATCTATCAAGGCCATTGCATCATCATAGCTTAATATCAATTTGAGAGAAAATTCTCCAGAAAATGCATCCCTGATCCACTACCATCAGCACATACCAATTACCCTCATTTGTAGTAGAAAGGGGTCCCACTACATCCTTGGCAAAATGGGAAAATAGATTCCGAATGACTGACAGTAGCATCAGCATGGCCCTGGTCTTCTGGCAGGGTTGGCAATGCCTACAATGTGTTCCACCTCGGTGCAGATTTCAGGCCAGAAGAACCAGTGTATGATCCGGTCTGTGGTCTTCTGGCATATGAAGCAGTCTACCATGGGCAATGAATGGTGATGAATGGTCCCAGCAGAGAGTAGCTTCATGCTATTTTTGAGGCAGAACTAATTTCTCCACAGGATCTATCTGTCTCAGTGGGGTCCAATTCCGGAATAGCAAGCAGTTCCTTCTTTAGAAAAAAGAATGATTGTTTGTCTTCTTCTCTCTGGATGACATTGGCGAACATCAGGTTAGTGTCCTGCTCAGCCTTTAACTTTTCTTCCCAGCTAGAAGAAGTCATAACTGAAGGCAGACAAGTCATCGACAGAGTGTGGTGAGATGTACAATCATCAGAGGGTGGCTGTTCTGAGTTGTAACATGACAGGAATATCCTGAGAAGAAGCCATCCAATTACAGCATGTAAGTTAGCGGAGTGTGAGAGGGGGGGGGGGACATCCCATTCTGTCCATCACCAAGTCCTCTCCTTCATCTTGGCAGAGTCCTCTAGACCTCTCTGCTCTGCAATCTCTGCCAGTCATGTAGCCACACTCTTGGAAGTCCAGAACATCTGAATACACCTCAGCATCTTCGAGGAATTCGGCCTGGCAGTCCTCTTCAGCCTGAAGACCAACCCCCTCATCCTTCTTCCATTCCAGATGACACTCCTAATCTGCTCTATCTCAAAGGTTCTATTCCCGCTCTTGGTCGAGCCGGCGGATCTTGTCATTTTACTATAAAGTTTCCTCATCCCTCATATTCTCACATCTCATTATTATTCCTTTCTTCAGTGTCCTTTTGCAGTCACCCAAAGAGTACCAGTATCTTGACTGCAGGCATCTTAGAAGATGAAGAGGGTTCTGTGATAGCAACCACCTCCTCTGAGTAGACATCTTCCTCCTGAAAACACTTGGCTTCTGTGTCATTATTTGGGGGGGGGAAATGTTCTGTTCCCTCTTTGGTCGAAGCCAGCTTTCTGGCCATGATAGTAAACATCTTACTTGGAGAAGAAGACAGAGCAGCACCAAGTACACATAATATAGCTCATCATTGGCTACTCACCCACAAGGAGTGTTGTAGGGAGGGTGGAACTGTGTAATTGCTAAGCTACCACCATTGTTGTGGATTGACCTGTTAGGCATAGGATTCCTCCATGAATGGAAGTTATTAATCTTTTTTGGGTGGCCAGGCATGTTTATTTAGTCAAGTACAGGTGCTGCCTTTGTTTGCGTATAAAAAGTTACAAAACGTCGCTCACAGATTATGATTTTTCAGCATTACTGAGCATCAAGTACATGCAGTATGTAGTGATTTTATACAAAAGCATAATTGAAAAGTGGCTAAAAAATTATGATATATCAGAAAGTATTGGAAAGTTAGACTTTGAGGATATCACTCAATATTAACTCTTGTTCTGTAGGCTCACCTCAGCTAAATAAGTTGTACTGCTATAAGGTTCTATTTCAAACTCTGAGGAATGTGATTTCTTGTCAATACTTCTGGTATATACTGGTATTTCCCACAAATTACTCAAACACAAACACATGCACCAAAAAACAACATGCAGATAAATACCACACATGCCTAGACATGCCTGCATGCTTGCATGTACACATGCACACATGCATGCATGCACACATGCACGCATGATAGCATCGACACCCACATACTCGATAAACTAGGCGTAATACTTCTAAGGGTTATTTTCGAAATATTTAGCATGTAGGCAGTATCTTACCCAATATGGTGTACTGCTAAGTGGTGTCAATTATATCATATTAGCACTATATTTCAACAATGATTAGATTAAATGTTGGCAGTGCTTTCCCTGCCATTCCCGTTTCCATTCCATGGTTCTAATATGAAATAGTTCAGTAATGGGTAAGAATTAAACTGGTATGCTATTCCATGCCATTGTATGGTAGCAACTGCTATTAAGGTTTCTGGTGTATTTTATTAAGGTTTCTTGTGTATTCTATATATTAAGTTCTGATGCATTATTTTAAGGTATCTAAGGCCACCACTGCTGATGTCATTAAAACACAGAGAAGAACATTTAATCTGAACTCTCAATGAACTTTCAATTACAATGACCTCAATAATCAACTTGAAATTTATTCACTCGACAATTCGACTAGATCCTCTACCCTTTATCAGGAATATGAAGATGGTTGTCTTGGTGCTATATAGCTCTATCTGTTTGGCTAGGTAATTATTACCAGACAGGTTATTTAGCTGATTATTTCACTACAGATAATAAATTTGGACACTGATTTTGGACTGTCTAAATAATACTAAACTATAATAATGCAGAAGGCTAGAGCATAAAATCAAAACATTGAGAGTTAATTTCAAGAAGATAATTGTAAAACTAATAATGTAAAGTCCAAAAAAAGGTCTACAAGCAACAACTCATATAATAAACACACTTCTTGTTTTTTATTGATTTTTCCTTTTCTCCTCCCCCCGCCCCCCCCCCCCCCCCCCCACCTCCCAGGATTAGATTTGAAAGGGAGTTCATATCGGCAAATTTTCAAACAATTTCACAATTTGACACTAGCCTTTTCAAACGACAAAATATGAGCCAGTCACCATTACTGAATCACTATGCTGAGGCTTCTGCATCGAAAAAGCTGATACAAGTTTCATAAAAATGAGCTCTGAATTTTGATTGCATGTTGTTTTATTCTGAGGCAATGAAACCAAATTTTATAACAAATTTTTTTTAATACTCTCAGGTTGTCAGAAAAATGGGTTCCATATATCTTGGTATGCCATTGGCTCTTCTATGGATTCTTAATTAGATTTTATACTGGTTCTACCCACATTTCCAAATAGCTGGCTCTTATATATACACCAATAATAATACCTATATCTCCCACTATGGTTATATTAAACTACAAACTGTGTAATTTTACTTCAAAGGTTTATTTTTGGTTTAACCACATATTATGGCAAAACTACTAATAATTTTAACTCATACATCAGGTAAAACTCTCATTTGCATCTTCTAAGCTGCCGATATACAAAGTTTGTGTGTGCAGAGAGAATTTGTATGAGTAGTCAGACTCCTGCAGCCCTGGTTCAGAGGTCAGTGCAGCCTTCATAGCATCTAGAGCTTTGTCTTCCACAATTTTTTGGTGAGGTCGATCAGTGCAGTTTCAATGGTAGAGTTCTGCTCTTACAAATAGGTGGTAATAGCTAGCTAGATAAAGAATCTTGATGAGCTATCCTTCTTCAGCTTTGAGTGTGTGTGCTTCCCAGAGATTCTTTCTGGTTGTGACGATGCCCCTGCACAATATCTGGGCACCTAGTCCTTCACTGCTTGCATGTTGGCATGTGCAATGTGGTAAGAGTGGGAGATGATGGGAATAGAGTCGCCCATGTCAATTTTGATGGAGAAGAGGTGCGTTCATCCAGAATGGTTAGAAATAATTCATTTTTGGTGAGCTAGTACATTCTCCATGTCCTACTATTTGCTTTTGGACATATCCCAGATGATATGTGGATTCTGGATGATCAAATCCCTGATCGGCTCAAGTGGAAATCTCTTCAGTGTCATTGACAAGAGGGGACTAGTTGTGTGAGGCTGAGGCAAACAAACAGACTGCTGATGGCAACTCCCCACCTGCTGATGTTGACATAGAATATCTGCTGCCTGGCACTATCGGTCTTCAACTTGTAGGTGGTGGAGGTGGGCTTCTCCATAATGGGAAATGTTCCCAGCCAGCTAACCAACAGCTCAGGAGAAGCTGATGACGGCTTCAGGATGAGACCAAGTCATTGACTTGGAACAACCTTGCTCAAGAAGAGAGTTGTAACTATGTGGTCTCCATCCCATTGCTATGTTCCTGGCTCCCTCCAGTTTGGCCTATGTATCTAGCATGTATAACACCACATTTTCTGATTTGGAGGATGGCCCCTGCCATTCCTCATGCAGGTCGTCCAGTGGTACTCAAAGTTTGCATCTATAGAGCATCTTGAAATGGAGTGAAGCCTATGAACTGGTGGGGGAGCTACCGGAACGCTAACAGGATATATGGGATAGTCCACTGCCCCACAAATCTGGTGATGTACTAGCAGAGGCCACGCTTTAAGGTGGCGTTGCACCGCTCCACAATCCCATTGGACTGGGGATGGTAGGTAGACATCTTGATGACCTTAATGCCCAACATGTCGAACAGTCTTGGTAAGTGGGATACAAAAATTGGACCCCTGATCTGTGAAGATTTCTTTGGCATCCTGACTCTGGAGATGAGATCTATCAAGGCCATTGCATCATCATAGCTCAATACTAATTTGCGAGCAAATGCCCCCGGAAAATGCATCCCTGATCCACTACCATCAGCACATACCAGTTACCCTCATTTGTAGTAGAAAGGGGTCCCACTACATCCTTGGCAAAATGGGAAAATAGATACCGAATGACTGACAGTAGCATCAGCACGGCCCTGGTTTTTGGCAGGGTTGGTAATGCCTACAATTTGTTCCACCTCAGTGCAGATTCTAGGCCAGAAGAACCAGTGTATGATCCTGTTAGTGTTCTTCTGGCATCTGAAGCAGTCAACTATGGGCAATGAATGGTGATAAATGCTCCCAGTGGAGAGTAGCTTCATGCAATTTTTTTGGCAGAACAAATTTCTCCACAGGATCTATCTGTCTCAGAGGGTTCCAATTCCGGAATAGCAGTTCGTTCTTAAGAAAAAAGAATGATGGTTTGTCTTCTGCTCTCTGGATGACATTGGCGAGCATCAGGTCAGTGTCTTGAACTTTTCTGGGCCCTTCAACCAGTGGAACCAATGGCCTAGGATAGCAGTGTACCTTCTCCAGGTGTTCCTATCGGCTATCAGCTTCTCCTGTTCCTAGCAGTCACCAGCTAGAAGTGGTCATAGCTGAAGGCAGACAGGTCATCGACAGAGTGTGGCGAGATCTACCATCAGGATGGCTGTTCTGAGTTGTAGCATGACAGGAATGTCCTGAAGAAGCCATCCAATTCCAGCATGTAAGTTAGCGTATTGTGAGTGGGGGGGGGGGCATCCCATTCTGTCCATCACCAAGCCCTCTGATTCATCTTGGCAGAGTCTTCTAGACCTCTCTGCTCTGCAATCTCTGCCAGTCATGTAGCCACACTCTTGGAAGCCCAGAACATCTGAATACACCTAAGCATCTTCGAGTCATTCAGCCTGGCAGTCCTCTTCAGCCTGAAGATAGACCTCCATCCTTCTTCCATTCCAGATAACACTCCTAATCTGCTCTAGCTCAAGGGGTCTATTCCTTCTCTTGGTCGAGCCGGCGGATCTTGTCATTTTGCAATCGTTTTTCCTCATCCCTCATATTCTCACCTCTCATCATCATTCCTCTTGCTTAACTTCTTCAGTGTCCAGCCAAAGAGTACCAGTATCTTGGCTACAGGCATCTTAGAAGATGAAGAGTGTTCTGTGATAGCAGCCTCCTCCTCTGAGTAGATATCTTCTTCCTGAAAACACTTGGCTTCTGAGTCATTGTGTGGGGGAAGAAATGTTCTGTTCCCTCTTTGGTCGAAGCCAGCTTTCTGGCCATGATAGTAAACATCTTACTTGGAGAAGAAGACAGAGCAGCACCAAGTACACATAATAATTATAGCTCATCATTGGCTACTCACATACAAGGAGTGTTGTAGGGAGGGTGGAACTGTGTAATTGCTAAGCTACCACCATTGTTGTGGATTAACCTGTTAGGTATAGGATTCCTCCATGAATGGAAGTTATTAATCTTTTTGGGTGGCCAGGCATGATGTTTATTTAGTCAAGCACAGATGGTGCCTTTAGTCTTCAAAGTTTGCATATAAAAAGTTACAAAAAGACACTTACAGATTATGATTTTTCAACATTACTGAGCTTAAAGTACATGCAGTATGTAGTGATTTTTAAAACAAAGCATAATTGAAAAGTGGCTAAAAAATTATGATATATTGGAAAGTTTGACTTTGAGGATATTGCTCAATATTAACTCTTGTTCTGTAGGCTCACCTTAGCTAAATAAGTTGTACTGCTGTAAGGTTCTATTTCAAACTCTCAGGAATGTGATTTCTTGTCAACACTTGTGTGACTGGTATTTCCCACAAATTACTCAAACACAAACACACGCACCAAAAAAAAAAACACATGCAGATAAATACCACACATGCCTAGACACACGCCTGCATGCTTGCATGTACACATGCACACATGTATGCATGATAGCATCGACACCCACATACTGTAATACTTCTAAGGCTTATTTTCGAAATATTTAGCATGTAGTCAGTATCTGACCCAATATGGTGCACTGCTAAGTGGTGTCAATCATATCATATTAGCACTATATTTCAACAATGATTAGATTAAACGTTGGTAGTGCTTTCCCTGCCATTCCCATTTCCATTCCATGGTTCTAATATGAAATAGTTCATTAATGGGTAAGAAAAATACAGCTTTAAAATGGTATGCTATTCCATGCCATTGAATGGTAGCAACTGCTATTAAGGTTTCTGGTGTATTTTATTAAGGTTTCTGGTATATTCTATTAAGGTTTCTGGTGTATTCTATTAAGATTTCTGTTGTATTCTATTAAATTCTGATGCATTATTTTAAGGTATCTAAAGCAACCACTGCTGATGTCATTAAAAGACAGAGAAGAACATTTGATCTGAACTCTCAATTAACTCTCCTAAAAAATCAACTTGAAATATATTCACTCGATAATTCGACTAGATTCTCTACCCTTTATCAGGAATATGAAGATGGTTGTCTTGGTGCTGTGTATTTTCGTAGCTCTATCTGTTTGGCTAGGTAATTATTATGAGACAGGTGATTATTTCACTAAAGCTAATAAATTTGGACACTGATTTTGGACTGTCTATTAAAGCTAGAACATCAAGTTAAAACATTGAGAGAGTTAATTTCAAGAAGATAATTGTAATACTAATAGTGTAAAGTCCAAAAAGGTGTACAAGCACCAACTCATGTAATAAACACACTTCTTTTTTTCCCTTTATTTTTTCTTTTCTCCTACCCCCCCCCTCCCCTCCACCTCCCTCCTACCTGGATTAGTCATTTAAATTTGAAAGGGAGGTCATATCTGCAAATTTTCAAACAATTTCACAATTTAACACTAGCCTTTTCAAACGACAAAATATGAGCCAGTCACCATTACTGAATCACTATGCTGAGGCTTCTGCATCGAAAAAGCTGATACAAAGTTTCATAAAAATGAAGTCTTAATTTTGATTGCATGTTGTTTTATTCTGAGGCAATGAAACCAAGTTTAAAACAATATATTTTTTAATACTCTCAGGTTGTCAGAAAGATGGGTTCCATATATCTTGATATGCCATTGGCTCTTCTATGGCTTCTTAATGTTGAGATTTTATACTGGTTCTACCCACATTTCCAAATAGTTGGCTCTTATATATACACCAATAATAATATCCATATCTCCCACTATGGTTATATTAAACTACAAACTGTGTAATTTTTCTTCAAAGGTTTATTTTTGGTCTAACCACATATTATGGCAAAACTACTAATAATTTTAACTCATACATCAGCTAAAACTCATTTGCATCTTCTAAGCTGCCGATATCCAAAGCTTGTGTGTGCAGAGTGAATTTGTATGAGTAGTCAGACCCCTGCAAACCTGGGTTAGAGGTCAGTGCAGCCTTCATGGCATCTAGAGCTTTGTCTTGCACTCTTTTTTGGTGAGGTCGTCAGTGCAGTTTCAGTGGTTGAGTTCTGCTGTGCAAAGAGGTGGTAATAGCTAGCTAGGTCAAGAAAGGACCTCATGTCCTTCTTGTTCTTGGGTCCCAGAAAAGCCCAAAGAGCAGACACCTTGGCAAAGTCTGTGTGCACCTGGCCTTTTTCCACAGCATGTAGCAGGTACAGGCACTGAATTGTTAGGTGGCACTTGGCAGGCTTCATGGTCAATCCATATGTTGCCAAGTCTGTCTGTGCCTACTGACAGGGTGTGGTTTGTATCACATAATGGCTAGCCAACTATCGGTATATGAGAAGCTCATATGGGTCATTGCACCTCCGATGAAGGCTAGAGTATCTAGTTGAAATGTCAAGAGAGTAATTTTAATTTGATTATTGAGAAGATCATTGTTAATACTCACTATTCCTCTTTCATCAATAGTGGACTCTGCATGTACTCTAATCCGCTTTCAAGTCATTCAAAAAAGCTTTACAATTCTCCTGCTCTATTTATTTGCTGTATATAAGGGTTTTTTTGTCTTCAATTGGAGCTGTGCGCACCACCTATTTAAAAAAATCTCCCCTAAAAAAAAATTTCTGTCACAGTGACCTTGCAGAATGAGGTGACAAATATTTCATGCTAGTAGACTCACATAGAACTGTAATGTTTTTGGAATGCTTTTATACTGCTGCTCAATAACTTTTTTTAAATTCCCCCATCCTACAGCATTGTAGTGATTTTCTTCCCTCTGCTCATTATTTAGCTGCTCCAGATGTGTCTACCAACAATGGTCTCAACGAAACTTTTGACATATACAGCACTTTCACTCTGGTGTGTGGCTTTGAGGGAGTACCTCTGCCCTCGCTGGAGTGGACACACAATGGACAAACTCTCAGCAGCAGCAATGAGTCAATCAACATCACCATCACCAGGGGTCTGTCCAATGGCACATCTATGTTGCAGTGGGTGAATGCCTCTATGGGCAGTGGTGGCGTGTTCACTTGTGTTGCCACAAACAACTTGGGCTCTTCAAATAGAACCATCAATGTCCACATTCAGAGTGAGATTTTTACTTTCTTTTAGTCATTACTTCTTTCAATGTGATTGGGTAATAGATATTTGTTCTATATAATAATTATCTTTGAAATAATAGGATAAAATTCACATAAAAATTTGATAAATCCACTCTATAAGTTATGGAAAGTGATGCAACATTAATGAACTAATTTTAGGTAATTTTTTCTCTTTTTTTTCAGTAATAGACCACATTCATTTTACACCAACCCATTATGGATCTTTTTTTTTTGTAGCGATCAACATCAAACCACTGAGCAGACCCAATGCTTCTTCACATGAACTAAATTAGCCATACATGACTAGGAAATCTTATTTATATATATCACGTAAGGAAATAATTCTACAGGGAAAAATGGCTGCGAAAAATTTCTAGTGGTGATTCAAACATGAACATTTTTCATATGTTTATATTTATTACAAATACATTATAAAGAATTCACTCAAGGCTAAGGCTCAGTAATATTTGTAGCTAGAGTTGAAAGTCGGTCTGTCTCTCCTTCAATACTTCAGAAAGACAAAATAATGGTGTTCTTCCTCAAAATGCTGATGTTCCTGGAGTTTCAGCTCCTACTTTACATGACATTGCTACAAACAAGTAGGCACTCCCAGAGAGAATAACTGCAGATACTAAACAAAGTTGAGCATGGCATTGGGTATGCTTTTATGTATATCTGTGAACTTCTTTTAACAGAATTGAAAAGAATTGCAGTACTTTTATATTATTATTACAGTCGAATTATTTTCCTCTAGCATAATGTAAAATAAATGAGATGGCTGCTATTTGAAAATGGAGGATTCCCAACCACCCAAAATGAATGTTCCAATATGTGTACAATACAGGTCCACAACATCAACTATAGAAGCATAATTATTTTAAGGAACAGCTAGTAGGTAACTTTACAGTTAAGTTTATGGATGTAAGAATAATAAATGATCTGTACTCAGTTCTACAGTTAGTTTGTGGTTTATAACTCCTAGGCAAATGTAATCAATCCAAAGTATACTGTTGCTGATCTTTTAGCAAAACATCTAATGTTTGGTTAGTGGTGTTCTCCTGTAAATCTACTACCAGTTTCTAGAAGCAAGTAACACCTGATCATAACTGAGTGCAAGCAGAAATAGCGATGAGATATGGTTTGTGCAGATTTTTTGTAGCGGTCAAAATGGTCTGTGTATCTAAAGAGAACAACAGTAACAATAAATAAAGTGTGTGATATATGTAGTGTACAACTACATTCAACAACCAGTAAAATTGTTTAAAAGCTCTGCAGACACTGAAGCTCTGACTTGATACAATCTTCCATTGTTCAACTCTAATATACTTAAGCAACAAAAAACAAGTAAACAAAAAGCAACTTGAAAGAAGAACATTTTTTAAAGCAACGAACATGTGACCCTTTAAAAATTGAAACGAGGCCATCATATAGACGACAATATATTGCTCTCTATGATTTTAAATGTTACAGGGTCATTTAACTAGTTGTGGTATTCAAGGGTACAAACTATTTTCTTTAATGATGTCTATACATTTTTATACCATTATTTTTTTAAATTCTCATCAAAATAAAATAGTAACAACATGACTGACCTTCAAGGGTTGAGGGGCTCTATCAGGTTAGTATTGTTGATGTGCTAGCTAGTCTAGCCACAATAAACACTAAACTTGAAATGCATTTTCACTTCAAACTCATGACAGTTAGCCTGATGATCATAGTGTTAATTTTAGCTCTTGGATAGCTGGTCTCTCATGCTTAAGCTCTAGTATTGCAGGCAATCATTCTCTCTCAGAGCACTTCAATTGACTTTATATATAAAATCATTCTCCTTCAGCTAGAGTTAACCATAATAGTCAATTATTAGGCTTTTACTTTTTGTCTGGGACGACAAAGCCTGCTATTTCAAATCTTGTCATTTTAAAGGTGTTTGCATCTTTAACCCTTTAATGTGGAAAAGCCACTATAGTGGCTCGGCTACTGAATGTGGATGAACATTTTAATTTTCGCTGCGCTTTTTCTAATGCACATACCTTAATCCATGCCATAAGACTTCATCAATGACCAAGTATCATAAATTTTCAAACATTTTAACATCAGATACACATAAACGAAATTGTTAAAATGTAACATATAACGGCATATAATATGTAGATTGGTAATCTACTTGTGATTTCAACTTGTGATTGTTGTCAAGTTATGCTAACTTGTAACTTGGAGTAGGAAGAACCTAGAGCTACAAAACAAAGTCCACTGAATGCACCATGAGGTGTTCTACAAAATGGTAGCCAAAACTTTAAAAAAATGCTGAGTGTGCAATAGTTACTGAGCATGCTTAATTAAAGCCACTATAGTGGTTTTTCTACATTTAGGGGGTATACATTTTCGGGTACTCTCCACATTGAAGGGTTAAATCTATCATTCTGTTTCTACATAGTAGATTAGGTTAAATTCAGCTTTGCAAACCTACAGCTTAAATTCGAATTTACTGTGCAACTTTTAGTGACAATTTTGGTTTGGCAAGCTAGCTGCAATCAATGTGCAGGTTATATCTGGTATCATTGGGAAGTGAAACATGCATGTGCATGGATATATATACTATCAGCCCTATAGAGTTTAGAGGTTTAAATACAATAAAAACATTACTTGTATACAAATATTATTCTGATTTTAAAATGTGAATAATGACTGATATAATAAAGCTTAAATATTAGATGGTCATCTCACACTTTCTGGTGTACATGGTTATATTTTATCCTGTTTCACAATGCAATTTTTTATTTAAGAAACACCAAAAACACACCTTCAGGGATTCATGGTCATGATAAGCTTGTTTCCCTGTAAGACAAGTCAAAGATCTAATATGCTAATTGAAAGCAATGATGGAGTACATGATGCAAATTATATACATTTTATATACATTTCTATGGAACTGTGTATATATATTGTGAATGTAGTAATATTCTATCTGTAGTTAATATTTTATTAAGTTATTTTATATGGATTAATCATTATACAGATTTGGCATCTGAATTATTCGAAAAGGGATTTTCATCGGAAAAACTGCAGGACTTACAAGACTTATATGGACACCCTCTACCCCAAGCAATTAGTAATGTACGTAAGAGGCAATGAATTCACATTATTAGCCTAGGGTAGAAATGGGCTTGGCCACAGGGGCTGTGTGATCTCCCTATTAATCCTTCCTAATTGATAAACATTTGTAACAATTGGTAACTCTATTTGTTCTTCATAATGTATGTTCAGGAGCAAACAGACATCTTATTTATGCTTTGAAAAGTTGGTACATGTGTGCATGTCATTTGCTTCTAGAATATCCAAGTGTCTTTGTGCATTGTGGATCAACATTACACTGGGCTGATGGATATTGAAGGGTGTTGACTAGATTTGTATGGGAACGCACATAAGCAAACATCACACTGCACACTGGGTTGAACCATATTGAACTAGAATTGTATGGAAACATACATAAGAAGAACATCACATTACGAACTGGATGGAGACAGGTTGGACTAGGCTAAATAGCCCAATGGGCACTGTCAGGGATTACCACAAAATAATATTGCACATAATTCTTTATGCAGTGAACATTTTTTATATGCCCGACAAAAAATCCTGTCAAACATAGGTAACTAAATATATATGTCAGCTACAGGCAGGGCCGAATAAACTCCCCCAGGCAGGATAAAGAGCACCAGCACACAAACCATATTTGTCAGTATAGGCCAAGGCCAGTTCATATTATTTTTGCTTTAAATCCTTTTTTCTTTAAAATCTTGCACCTTTTCTTTGCTTCCTTTCATCCATTTTACAATATTTTAGATACATTTGATGCACATAATATGTGAAAAACTAGTGAGAGATTCAAGGATGTGCATATTTTTTGAGAAAACAGGCATTTATTCACAATCTTCTTGTTTCAAGTTTGTTTGTTTTCCAGATTTTGCAGTACATGCATAAGCCTTAATTGACCTCATAAGTTGGTTGGCATCAAATATGCTCGGGGGTTCAATAATAGTTCAAAGGCCAGTGTAAACTCTGTTTTGTTTGGTCATAGAACACCATCCCATTATTTTAGGGGGCGATTCATTTTAAGCACTGCCCACAGGGTATGCCCTATTGCCTACTATCCAATCCCAACTACAGGGTACTTAAGGAAAGTAGCTGACAGCATTATTGTTATTCATCAGCAGGCTCCCTTTGGTCCACGCCTAGTGCAATGCAACTGCTATTGACACAGATATGGTAGAAATAACTTTTCCACATCAATCAAGCTCTTTATTGATATACAGTGGAACCTCCGTTAATGGACACTCCCAATAGCGTGGACACCTACCTTATAACGGACAGAGGCAGATGCACCTATGGATATTTCCATGGGAATAGTGCTTTAGAAAGCCTCCGAATAGTGGACAACCTCCCAATTCTGAACAGCAGGCAGCACCCAGGCAAAGAATAAATTTTCAAATATGAAACGACCCCTCTCCAACGGACATCAGGCATGGTAGTTGGTGTGGCCAGATGCATAGATCTTGTGACCTTGTGACCATCGCACCCCAGTGCAGTACAAAAAATTAACTTGGTGAATAGCTAGCTACCAGTATATAGCAGGCTCATGGAGGCTTAGCGTCTCATTTTTGATAGAGGCAGCATCTAGTCAAAACGTAGATTAAATACAATTTGAAGTTGATTATTGAGAAAGTGATTTTAATGTTATGTCAACTGAGAGTTCTTTGAGAATAATAGTAAAATGAGGAAATAATTATTGATTGCCATGGTCAAAACAGCATGATACTAAGCTATGTGTACAAGGGATTTCCAAATCATATCTAGCTCCTCTGTTGATTCTTTCGCGGTCACCTCAGCAAAACCTTTATGTAAGCTCCTTCTCAGAAACTCAGAGATGACCGAGGCATATTGTGGGGAATGTGGCCAACAACAACACCCTCTCTCGTCACTGCAACAGCAGATTGGTCACAACCGTTAGTTGGCACTCTTCTGAGAAACAATACTTCTCCAATGAACGGAGTCAATAATTCTTTATAGACTGATTGCCTCTGATGTACGAGTATACTTCTGCTACACTCAAGTCACTGCCTACTGGCTGAGATGCCATCTAGCTAAAGAATCTAGTCATCTCATGTGATGGTTGTTTCAGTCGGACGTCTTGAGTGAAGCTAATCTATAGGCAAGCTGCAGAAGTCAGGTAATGGTGTTGTCTAAAAAAAAGGATTCACCTCTCCTTGAAGAAGAAGGTGGATGTGTTCAATGAAGCAAAGAAACATCCTGGAATTACTGTGCACACCGTTGGAGAAAAGTTTAATTGTGGTAAGACACAAATTTCAGATATACTGAGGAGCAGTGACAGTATCTTAGCCATGTATGAATCGAATGCGTCAACTAGTGAAAAACCTTCAGTTTCAGAGTATTTTGATGTTAATGCATTGTACCAATGGTATGTGATGCCTGTTCCCAGAATGTTTACCCATGTGGACCTCAACTTGCTGAGAAGACCAGAGAAATTGCTGTAGTTTTAGGAATGTAGAATTCAAGGGAACCAGGTGGTACAATATGAGAAGTGGTTGTAAGTGATGAATTTGTGATGTATGAGGGGAGACTATCGTGTCCTGGAAGGAGAGGCTGCCTGAGATTGTGAAAGGATATAAAAAGGAAGACATTTATAATCTATATGAGACAATATAGATGCTTTTGGAAACCACTCCCTGATCATAGGTTTGGACAGAAAGGAAAGCAATGCTGGGGTGGGTAAAAGAGTAAGCAGAGATTCACGGTAACCTTCATAGTGAGTGCAGCTGGTAAAAAGGAAACTTCCATTGCCATCTGCAAATATGAAAAACCTAGGTGTTTCTGAGGTTTTGAGATATATGGTCTTCCTTTTTAGTATTACCACCAGAAAAAGGCATGGATGACGGGTGAAATTTAAAAAAACAGCCATCAATTTGTGGATTGTCCAGAATTTCTAATGTCATTATTACCTTCACTATTTCTTCGTTATGTTTTAGCGAAGATTGATGCATGTAGCTGTGCAGCAGAGTAGTCAAATGTATCAATGTCCTCACAAAAATTCAAAGGATAGCTCTAACATGGAGATGGAAACTATAATGAAGTGTTTTCGAAGTGGTGGTATTCTTAAAACTGATTTATCCCTGAGCAGCTTAAATGAAGAGGACAACCCATTTCCTAGCATTGATTTCTAAGACAATCTGACAGTTGTTCAGCTGAGGAGTATATTTATGGAGACAATGGCCTCCCTGTTTGTGCTGACATTGATGATGACACATGCGAAGAAAATTTCTTAGAAGGTTTTAGTTGAAACAGAAGATGCTGATTAAAACCAATCTGACGAAGAAGATGAGACACCTCCCCATAAATAAAGAGTTATAAAGAAGCACTTGAGTCACTGGAAGGTGTTAAAGATTTTCTAGAGAGCCGTGGATTCTTGATGAGCTACTTGTGCAAGTTCATTAGGTGACAAAGTTGTTTCTAGGCACACTGTCCATGTCACACAAACTACCATGCATGAATACAAAATAAACTGATAATGTACAATGTTTTACACTGGTGTCTACATGACATACAAAACATGTTTTTATTCTGGTATCTGCATGACCTACAGCAGAGTAAATAAGGTTATTAAAGAAGCCTCCCAATAAAGGACAACCTCCGAATAATGGACAAAGAGTTATGTCCCAACTTGTCCACTATTCGGATGTTCCACTCTATATTATATAGTGAAGTTTGCCTTGCCTAACCTGAACTCTTAACCTCAGTCACCATTCATTTATTGCTTCAATTCACGTTTTTAATAGCCCTTCAGCATTATTCACATTATTCTAGTTTGCTTTCTTCACCAACACTGCTGGGATGACCAGCCCTACCTTTGTTTTCCATAGCTCTAATGTCACCAAATAAGTTCTTGTGAGAAGTACTGTTCTGGTGGTCATGTTAAATGAGAGTAAAAGCATAGTTTATTCTTCAGTTTTCGATACTAAGCTAGCTGTTGATTATCTCAGAGGTACCATCAAATATTCTGTCAGGGGCCAGAACATGCCAGCAGCTAGTTTGAAATTCTAAACTGAAATAGCCCAGGTAAAATATTATTAGATACCTGAAAACAACAAACAAAATAATCTATCAAAAATATAACATATGAAAGTTATCAGCTAATGAAATTGTGGTAAACAATGCTTATTCTGTTAAGCATCCTTTGCCAACTGCAGCTAGTAATTGAACATTACATGATAGCATTCAGTCTTTCGTTTATACAATAGTTGAGTAAAATTTCTCAAATGACATAAATAGGATCAGCATTACATTGGGTAGATGCTGGTTTGAGTAGGATGATAATAACCTTATGGGGATACGCATTAAGTTCGCATTGGGTTAAGGAAAGCTAAAAAAAGGTTGAGCTCTAAGGTGGAACTTACTTTATTAACGTAATATTGGGATGACTTACTTCCACCTGTCCCAAACAAGTGTATAATGTTGGAGAAGTGTTGTATTATTATTGATATAGGAACATTTAACTTTGCTATTATTGTTACTAGATTGTGATTAATTCTTCTATTGATGCCCTGAAAAACATATCACATGTAAGTGAGTTGTTGCCAGTTGCCAGTGTAATAAAGAGTTTGTTATACAAGTATGTTTGAGTCCTAGGTAGTTAAAAATACTGAAAGAGTCTGCTCTCCTGACAATCTCTGTCCAGCTTGAATATCTAAGTCTATATATTGGACTTGTTCACTATTGTTATTAAATATTTTCCTAATCCAGTATTTTTCTGTAAAGTGCATATAAATATTCTCCTTCTTCATAATAGCACACATCCTGAGCTTATCCACCATGGCAAGGACAACTCCTTTCTCTCTGATTAACTGTGGTTAGCTAGCTATGCTATTTTGTTTGGATTTAAGTGAAAAGAAACACCTACCAGTATTTTCTGATTATGTTATCATCACAATACACAATTGGTAGGCAATTAATTATGAGCAAGAGAAAAGAGAATTTTTTCCTGTCACATCCCAGTACTGCAGTGGTTATGGCTTGATATACTCTTCGGTTGGATAGCATGTTTTAATAACGAAACTTCAATTAACACACTTCCTAAATTATTATCATAATTATGATGATCATAAGAGACGGAGAATATCTAGTGTAAGTTCATGTGAAGTTTACAATAATGTAATATGCAGACTGTGTAATCAGTGTATTCAATGTTCATAATTATATCACAAACCACCCATCCTAAAAATATACATAATAGTTTTTAAAAAATGGAAATTATAGAGGAGGCACTGTGATGTGCTATTCACCCTGCAAGTTTATGTGACATATCACAATTTTCCTATAGTCCAAATTGTCTGGGACAGTTTATAATCCCTGTCTCATGTCCAGTAAGATAGATTATTGACCAAGATGCTCAAGAGAGAGAGAGTAATCCATCACAACATAATTTTGATCAAAGGCAGGTTAGGCTCAGCACCAAATATATGGTTAGAGAATTATTTTAAATGTGATTGATGGTTTTATGATGGAGGAGGTGCATGGGGTGTGGAGTGCCAATTTAGTGCACATGTAGCATTTGAGCATGTTTTGTAGCTTGTAAATAATGGAACAATACTAGAGCTAGTAAATGTAACAATAAAAGATATATTTTTTATGCAGACCATAACTTCAGTTATCAGGATTCACATATATTTTCTTGATAAAAATATCCTATACCAAAACAACAAAGCACAAAAGCTTGTATTTCAGCAAAAAAATCTGCTAATGGAAGCTTATTCGCTCCCAAGCCAAAATTAACAACAAATAAATTTCAAACATTTCTTGAATCCTCCTAAAAGTCTCTAATGACAGTGCAACTTTTTGGGGGGGGGGGGGGGGGGGGGATTGTGATAAAGTATATAATATTATATTGATCCTCTTTGATCTCGGTAACAATCTGTTTTCCTTTGGACAAGTGGCATTCAATTGTTTTTTTTCATAAAAAAGACTATGTTACGAAGGTTCTAATAAGCTCTAGGTTAAATTTCAGATTTAAGTGGAGGAGCATACCTTTTACACCTTGTAGTAGCATTCTGCATGTGGTCTCATACAAATACTTTTAGAACATTTATAAACACTATTTTATTGAAGAATTTTTATCTGAATCAAAGAACATGTCTACAATAAATAATGGTAAAATATTTTTTGAAAATAAGTGACTATACATTTGTTCTAAATAAACTTTGTCTGGACTACTTCTGGAAAGTGATAATTGCTTGTGATTATTGATATTGTCCCACAATGGTGGAATGCTTGTGGGAAGAATTAAAAGCATAATCTAAGCAAAATATGTCTCTGTCAACTTTGTAGTTGTTATCATGGTAAATCTATCTTTCTGTGTTATCCCAGGAAGCTGATGCTGAGGCTGGAAAGCTTATCTTGGAAGTGTTGGAATTGTTTGTTATCAATGGATATAATTCTAGTCTTGGGAAAGTCTCTAATGACTTCTTCAGTAAGAGAAAAAAGGTTGTAAGCAGTTATATATGACATTATTCAAACAGTGAATGTGCTAGAGAGGGATGCAGGAAATTCTTATGTATCACCATCAATAGTTATGTTGGCTGAAATAACATAACAATAAGCTAATATAGTAATGTAAAAAATCTATTAATTAATATAGCAGGCAAGCCATGAGAGATGGTAAATTAAATTTACAGTTATAACTGGGATGCTTACTACGACAGCTTCTTGGATTACCTTTGCAGTTCACTTGATCTTGGATAACCTTTGTACAGCAACATAGACTAGACTACATTTGTGTTAATGAATAGCAATTATTGAAAACAGTGTTCAGGTTAATAATTTTCAATATTCACAACTAAAGTTATCAATGAAAAATTATATAATTTACCAACTGCTGATTCCTGAAGGTTTTTGGTTTTTTGTTGTCAGCAGTTGATTATTAAATTTAGAACAGGCATGTGAAGCAAGTGATTCAGGAGCACCTGTTAAAGCTCTCAATGGTACCAAACTAAGATTTCTTCTCTGAAATCTCAAGGTAATTTATTATAACTTAGTTCAGTTTGCATCATTTCATAGTTATAGCCAAGTGTGTTACAATCTTAGAATCCATGAACACAATAAAGGTGGGTCTAAATTTTTTACGATTTAATACACAAGTCTTTTGGAGTATAATGTTGCAGAATTATTCCCAAGAAATTATTTTGTTTCTTAGTTCAGTGACACTAGCTCCAGAGATTGTGGTCTTGCAGAAGTCTACCAAGATGTAATGGCTGCAAAAAAGATTAAAGATATCAGAAGTGATGATTAGGGGAGACAGTGAAAACATAAGACCATAATATCAAATAATAAAGTGACCTTAAATTCATTTATTTTTCACATTATGTAACTTGAATGTTACCATATAATTTTGATCACCTGTATACCCTAGAATAATGGTTAGCAGTTCATTATTCATGGGATTTTCATGTGTATTTCACTCCCACAATTTAATCACCAAACACTCTATGAAATGAATACATTGGTTAAATCTACGAGACACACTTCATAAAAATTTAATTTTCATTCAACTTTTACAAATTATAATATTGTTATAATAATTGTTATAACATGCATATATCTAGCTGTGTTACATTGATTTTAATTCGTTTATTGTAGCTATATCCAATAGATGACATGTGGGCTAGAGTTTCAATGTTTCGACTTACAAAAAATGACATAGACCATAAACACACAAGTTAATTGTTTTTTTAAACATTAAACACAGCAATTTATAGGTATAGCTTGGAAGTTTCTGAGAACATTCACAAAAAAGGAAACAAAACATCAAAGCAGATGCACCAACTGGATTGCATATTTGGTTTACTTTGAATCCTCTCTCACATTATACAGGACTTTGTGGTAAAGCAACAGATATAGTATTATAATCACCTCAATAATCAACTTCAAATTGTATTCACTAGATGTGTTTCGACTCGATGTTCTAGCCTTCATCGGAAATAATGAACGATAAGGCTCGCATGAATCTGCATAGCACCATATGTCATCACATGCCTATATAGCATGTGCACTGGATGTAAAAAAAATTATAATAAATAAATATATAAACAAATAAATAAATAAACAAATAAACAATAAATATATAAATAAATGAATGAATGAATAAATAAATTAATTAAACAAAACAAACATACAAACAAACAGGTAGACAGACTGACAATCAGACACACAGAGAGAAACAATTTAAATAAATAAACAATCAAACAAATAAACAAATAAACAAACAAACAAATAAACAAATAAATAAACAAACAAATAGATAAATAGACAAAAAATAATAAATAAGTAAATAAATCAAATTAATTTAAAAAATAACAAATCAAAAATAACAAACAAAAAAATAAAAATAAAAACGAACATACAAACAACCAAACAAACAAACAAAAACAACAACAAACAAACAAAAACAACAACAAACAAACAAACAAACAAACAAACAAATAAATAAATAACATTTGGAAGCCCCAATCTTTAAGCAGGCCAAAATACAGAAGGAAATACAAGTGAAGGAGGAATTGCAGATCAGCCTAGCACCAAAGTGTGATAGGTCTAATCGAGGACTGTGGAATGGACTTGCTTGGCTGCTGGCGAGCTGCTCTGAAGAGCCTGAAGCTGAACGCACAAACACCATAATTAATTGTTTATTTATTTATTTAATTTATTGATTTAATATTTATTATTATTGTTGTTGTTGTTGTTGTTATTGTTGTTGTTGTTATTATTGTGGTTGTTGATATTTATATATATATTTTTTGTGTGTGTGTTTATTTATTCTATTAATGTTGAATTTTATTATTATTATTATTTATTATTTATTTTTACATCCAGTGCACATGCTAGGTGTGTGTGTCAGTTCACATGCTAGGTGCATATACTGGCACATGGTGGATAGTTATCAATCAGTATATAGCAGGCTCTCGTGAAACCTTATTGCTGATGAACTAGAGCATCTAGTCGAAATTTTGAGTGAATACAATTTGAAGTTCATTATTGCGAAGGTAATTATAATGTTCTTATGTCAACTGAGAGTTCGTTGAGAACAGATATAGTGCTGCAACAAACTTATTATTATATTCAGGACATTTCCCATGCAGTTCAACACTTCTCTCATGTATATGTTTATGTATTTGTGTGGAGTGTGCATATATGTGCATAAAGGTCTGGTCTATATATGTGTGTGTGTGTGTGTTAAAGAGGCATGTAGATACATATGTATACACACCGGCGGTACTAAGGGGGGGCGGAGGGGGCGTCCGCCCCCCCAACCAACACAGCCAGTAGCTAAGTCCACAAACCATTCACGCGTAATTTGATGCCGAGTCAATAATTTTGAACGCCGTTTGTGAGATGGACCACTATCACGAGAATAAGATTGAGTCGAGTGCTTGCTTGCTATTGAAAATTGTAGCTTTGAGCTGGCATCTAGTGAATGTGCTTGTGTCGTAGACTCGGAGAGACCTAGTGAATAGTGTAGTAGAGCCATTTCACACCTGACCCGCGCAAATCTGCGCGCGTTTAATTTCGCGTTATTAAAATAAAAATAAAAATTAATTTTTTTTATTTAAAAAAAATTATATAATAAAATATAATAGCTAGAGTGCAGATTATTATATAAAGGGACAAACTTTAGACAATAACTGGAGATGCTGAACTGTCTACTTTCCCACTTATTGTCATTAGTGTTGCCCACTAATCATTGTCATTGTCTCATCATCATTGTCTTTGAAGTCTTTGAAGTTCATATATATATAGTGTATTTAATAATGTTCTGATTACTTTTTCTATAATGAGATTGCTGAAGTATAAAGCTAGCTAGTTCTTAGGCTGTAGTTGTTCTTCTGAGTTGATCTATTTCACTTGAGTATCTGTACTTCAGTCAGTTACCATCAATGCATTCAGTATCTTGCAGCAGTCATCTACACTGTCTGCAAGTCCAGATGTCAGACAGTGTGTCAAAAAGCTTTGCAAAACTAGGTGGACATGCAGATATGAAGTCATAAAGGCAATCGAGGCAAATTTCCAAGTAATTTTTTTAACTATCGAAGATGAAACATCACAGGCAAAGGCTGCAGCTGATGCTAGAGGCTTATTGCACCAATTTCAGAGCTTTGAGTTTCTCCTGGTCATGACTGTGCTAAAGCAGCTCCTGGTCAGTACCTTCAATCTAGGCAGATTGACTTAGGAGCAGCAGTCTCATCCATCAAGGCGCACACTCACTGTTTTAAGGAGACAGAGAACTGAAGACAAGTTTCAGGAGTTCTTTGGGACAGCTACTTCTCTTACTAACACAATTGGTGCTGATATTCCCACAGTGCTCTCTGCACGGAGGAAGAGAGTCTCGCTGTGACTTGATCATATGTGGCATACCGAGCATCATCACGAAACGGTTGAAAGTAAGTACAGAGCAGAATTTTACTATCAGGTAATGGACGTATTGATGGAACAAATAGAAGGGCGATTCTCACAAGAAACAAAGAACCTCTTAGTTTCTTTCAGCTACCTCCAGCCTGAAAAATTGCTGAAGCGGGGTGAGGAGCAAAAAACTGACAGCAACTTGCAGCACCTAGCTGAGTTCTATGGAATGAATGAATCAGCTCTGAAAACAGAGTTTTCCCTGTTTAAGGAATCTAGGAGAGACCTTCTTCAAAATTGCAAAACAGTTCTGGATGTATTACAAGTTTTGCATCAGACTGATCTGCACAGTGTATGGAGAACTATACCAACTTTATCGTTTGTTTGTCACACTTCCTGTGACCACAGCATCCTATGAGAGAAGCTTTAGTAAACTCACCATTGTTAAAAATAAGCTTCGATCCACGACATCTCAAGAGAGAGTAGAGAACTTAATGATTCTTTTTGTTGAAAATGATATCACTGCTAAGCTAAATTATAACTCTATTACTGACACCTTTGTATCCATGGGACCTCGACAAATGCAATTATGATTCCAAAAAATATAAAATTTAATATAAATCAAAGGCCTTGATGTTAATTTCTGTATGACATAAAAAATATAAAATTTCCTGGAGGCGATATAGCTATATACCTTGCAGAATGCAGACCATCCCTAGTTATTTTGCATGCACCATGCTATGTTTCTCCCCCCCAACATAGTAATGCTGTGCACACCTGTGTGTATACATAGGTATGTGTCATGAATATATTTTTAGTGTTATGGTTTGATGTATCATTATCTGCAATGCACAAATTCCACCTCCCAATTTGAAGTAAGGTGAGGAATTTGAGAGAGAGCCAGCATTTGTCCATTTACGCTCATTGGCAGATATGAAGCATGAGTAATAATATGCCTATAATGTATCTCTTATGTAGCATTCCAGGTGATAAATGTCTCAAGTGATGACTTCATGACTCCTGACTACCGACTAAAGGTGTTGCATGAAGATGAGGGAACAATAGCCCTGCCATTGGAACTATTCTCTCGATTTTTTTCAAAAAATCAAACAAGTACAGTGAATTTTGATGTCAATGTTATCTATAATTAAGGGGTGGAGACCATTGGAATAATTATATCTAATACGACCATTGATATCTTCCTTGAACCACATTTGAATGGTTTAAAAATTCCATAAACCTTCACTGTTTGGCTATAATAGACTGATAATGCAGGGGATACAATAAATTTCTCAATAATCAACTTTTGCTTTTTGATGCTTAAGCTAGATGCTCTAGCATTAATTAGTTAATAATGCAAGGTAAATTGTGAGATGAAGAAGGCATGTGGACGTGGTAATGATGGAATAGTAATACAAAATGATTTTAGCAAATCCAAGAACGATTAATTTTGATGAATATTGATAGATTTGCTTGTTTATTTAGGCTGTAATAAAATAAAAATCCTATCAGGGAGTTTTGATATTTTCTTGATCAAATTAAAAATAGCAGAGGCCAAAGTTCTACAAAAAGAAATATTAAAGTAAACCACACTTATTGTAAATTTTTATATTATATTAGCATGAATGATATTTTTTTATAATTAGCTCCAGCAATGTCTTAATCCCTCACTATGCTACAATAACATATGAGAACACAATATAATGCCAGAATTAGCTTTCATTTTTTCCAAGTTCTTACTTTTATACTTAGCGAGATTGGACTTACCAAGGGTCCATAAAACCTTTCACTAGCCACACCGCTTTTCTTACCCTCCTACTATATATGTTTTGTGTAACTCTACTTTTTACACCTACTTCCAACCATCCCCTCTTCCCAAAGGCGAGACAAAAGTCAAGTATTAAAGAACTTGGAGGAAGGGGGGATTGGAGTGGGAGTGGGGTGCAACAACATACATTGGTGTGCTTGTATAATTATCAACAAACATTTAGGAGTCTTGGGGCATGCCTCCTGAAATTTAGACCCTCTGTGAGTGTATTTATTTTGCTGGTAAGGCGCAATTATCACTAACCTATTAGTGCATACCAAAGTGTTTGTCATCAATGAGAAATTTTAATCTTCATTCTTATTTGTTGCCACCAATACATCATCTGTAGCCACATAAGCTCATAGTCCTATTAGCAGTAGTAAAGATGAGATATAGAGTGTTGAGAATTTGGATTTAGAACCTAGTCAACCAAAAAAGCACTGCGGTATATCTGCAAATGAACATGAGATCCACCCAAGCCACATTTGGCTGGAATATGATGAGGATTATGAGGGTGCATTTTGCAAGGTCAGCTGAAAACCTGGGAAGTAACCTCAGCAAACAGGAACCATGTGGGTTTGCAAACCATTTTCCAATCGGAATAAAGCTGTTGATAAAGGGAAAGTCCATAAAAAGGTGATACCCACACCTATGATAACCACGCCTCTTTACATTAACTCTGAGAGAGGTATTAGTTATTCACAGCTCAAAAAAGTAGAAAGGCAAGAGAGAGTGAAGGGTAGAGCAGCTATAAAGTCTCTCAATTTCTACACACACTTTCTTGCATTTAAATATATAGCACATTACCAAGTTCGATACACTTGTTGATTTAGCACTGTCTTTTGGAGGTAAGAATCATAAGTACTTCATGGAGAATGCAATGATTAATGCTGTATATACATCTCATGTAGCTGTAGTTGAATTTTTATATGCTCTAAGTATGTAAATTGAACAGAACATGCTGCATAAAGCTGTATCAAGACAGATGGGTGTACAAATATTCAAAAATGGATCAGAAGTCTCTTTACTATTGCTGGAAGGAAGGTGGCTTTCCAGACCATCATTTCAAGGAGAGCGTCCACTTGCAGAAAGCTGATTCTACACAGCTCTAATTCATGTCTGAAACAGAAAAATCATCAAGTGAGCAGAATTGTGGGGATGAGATTTGATTAAGCAAGAAAATTTTCAAGGGAGAAAACTGGAGTTCAGACTCACTTAAGATCCTCGTCATATGCCCTCTTCTTGCACAGCCACTGGCTCTTCTTACAATTGGCTTGTGATTAACATACTAATTCCATTCCATGAATAAAGCTTGCTTATAAAACATTCATGGCTCGTAATGACTGTAAAAGTAAGCTATTCCGTGATAATTATTGCTCTAGATAACCTCCATGATAATACACTTTAGCCAGAAGCATTGGGACTTAGCAATGCTCTCAGTAAGCATGCAGCAATTGCAGTGCTGTCCTTGCTTGACTACACACTTCTACAAGAATGCCAAATTCAGTAAACACTCCAGTGAGAACATTTGGACTTGTCCTCATTTGATGGAACTCTTTACTTGTTGGATGATGCAGTTGTTCCAGCAGGAAATTACATTCTAGAGCTTTTAGATGAAAGTGGGAACCTGGAAGGAGCAACTGGAATAAAAATTACTTAGTAAGACATCAAGTCGTTGAAAGAAAATCTAGCAAAACATTCATCAGTCATCTGGAAGATAATATTTCGAGCCATTTTGCTTGTTCTCGAGAAGTTTTTTCAGGCATCTTTGAAACAATGTACCAAGTGTAGACTCTATAGATCTGTCCAGCTATGGAGAAATGTCTCTTAGCATAATCTTTTCACCCTATGTCAGATAGTAATCTGCGGGGACATGACATAGTGAAGAAACTGTAAATGAAGCAATGCAATGATATCTCCTGATGTTAATACAGAGTTGAGATCTTTTGTCAGTTTATGGCTAACCAACTTAAAGAGAACAAGGAGTGTTATTTCGTTTCAAATTAAATCTTGAAAACCATGTTATCATACTTGCTCATTCTTGTGTCAAAATGGCCACATTCAGTTCCTTTCCTTTTTAAAGGACTGAATACTGCCTTTTGTAGAACACTCTTCACCTTTTTAACTGAAAGAAGCTCTTTTGGCTCGGGCATTTTTGAGTGTTTCGATAAAACCGTATCTTAAAAAGCTCAAATTGGTACATTTAGTTCTACTCATTATAAGACTTAAGACTTACTCAAATCCATTTGCTTATTCTTGTCAATAAGAAAAAATGATCTTCTCTTTATAGAACTAAATATATACTGACTTTCATAGAAAATTGTTTAAGAAAGAAGCTCTTTTTTACTCAATTTTGAGTGTTTTTATGAAAAAATATTCATTCTTGTTAAAATGGTAACAGTCAGTTCCTTTTGAACAATAAGAAAAACTTTCTAGACATTATAGGAATGTGTACAGCCTTTTGTAGAAAATTGTTCCACTTTTTAACTGGAACAAGCTCTTAATTTTTTTTGTTGATCTTGTGAACATTGGCACATTCAGTTCCTTTTTAACATTAATAAACTCTTTTTAATCATTAAAGGACTGAATACTGCTTTTCGTAGAAAATTGCTGTAAAGATAAGTTCTCTGAGTTGAAATTAATACAAACTCATCTACAAAGTAGATGATGTGACTGGAAACAGTGACCAAATGTAGATATATGGACAGAAATGGAAGAAATATAGCTGTTTAAGTTGACCATGGCATGTTTTGTTTTATTATTTTACATATAATGTATAAATTGGCTAAGTTACAAGGAGGAAGGAGGAGGGGGGGTTGGGTGGGAGAGATTCTAGTAAAGGACCCATTTCTCCCTAGATAAAGTTCTTTATGTATGCAAGAGTGTTTATAAAGGTTATATTGTTTTACTACTTCTGTGACCCTGCATAATTATGCTTAACTTCACAGGTATTACTGTAGTCACATTTGTCTTCAAGAACCTTTCAGGGATTTTTCCAGAAAAAACTGATGATGATAAAATGTAAGGAGATGTATTATTGCTTGCATTTTACATCACCACACCTACAATTTACCTAGCGAGAGAGAGGAAGGGTAAAAAGTTTTTACTAGTTTACTATGTTTCTGATACTATATTTAAATGTTTTACTCGTAGGTGGTAAGAAATTTGAAAATGTAAATTATTTGAGAGCAATATTGTGCATATCTTGTAGTTTGAATGCCTTTTGACTACAATACAAATTTGGAAATGTGTGAATATTAAAAAAGTGGTTTCCAAGGCTGGCTCCATAATTTATGTAGTGCTCCAGCAGAATTTCCTCATACAAGGTGTTGTATAAGTTGTTGATTTTTATCATCATAATGGTTAGCTCTTGATCTTTTCAAAGCAATTACTGCATAGGTCTAGGTTTGGTCCAAAGAAATGTTATTAGATTTGCTGATAAGTTTCTAAGTGCCAATTGATAAGGCTAGCTACTCCCATTATTTAAAATTAATATGTTGTTGTTTTTAATAGAGTGCTTGATTGATGTGTGAAAGCAATATCTGTTAACCATAGCTCTATCATTAGTTGCCATACTGGTCTACATGTGGACCTGAGAAGGAAGTCCACGGATGAAAAACTAGTAGTTTTCTAAGTAGCCTGTAGTAAACTTGCATAGCCATTTTCATTGTTTTCAGAATTTTTGTTGATATTATATATATATTTATAATATAAATATTTTTTACTGTTTACAAAGAGAATGCATCTCACCCATATATAAAATGTAGTCTAGAGATTTCTAGACCTGCTGGGCCTATTGAGATATTTCTCAGTGAAGTTTGAGGAAAAGCTTAAAGATAATTATTATAACATAATATTGTCAAGTAAATGTACAATATTTTTTATCATATGACTATAACATGCCCAATTTGCAGCAGTACTAGGTTGGGATCTCCTGTTCTGTGTGTCTTTCTGGCATGCAACATTCGGCCTTGTAACACCAGTGAACTTATGCTAAACGATCCTGTATTATTTGAAATTCACCATTTTGAAAAAACTGTGAGTTTTGCCAAAATTAATGGATGTAGAAATATCTCATTTCATTTGTGTTTCTTGTTTTTGTATTTTTCTTTGATTTAATTTTTGGTAGGGTGACGATGAGGAATCAGGCTTCTACTACTATGATTTAGTTAAGTAAGTCTTAAAAATTGAGATTTAAATGACTAACCCACTGTTGTTGTGATATCCAGTAGGTAGTTGAAGGGAATAGCATTGCCATCTTGTCATGCAATAGATGCTTCTTGATGCCAAAGGCATATATTATATATATATATATATTAAAGCCCTGTGGCTAATCATTGAATTTTCCACTGTGGGCTTCCTTCCTTCGGTGAAACAAAGAGCAGGAACTGCTATCAAAGCTAGCAAAGCTTTTTTGGATTGGACTGTCCAATGATTGAGTGGAACATGTAATGCCAAATATTCCCTGCTCAATCATAAATATAATTATAATAAATTACAATAACCTTTTCAATAATCAACTTGAATTTTATTTCTCTCTTGATATTTTTACTAGATGCTCTACCTTTTATCAGATAATATGATTTGCGAGAGATGGTTATATGCTGCTATCCACCACATGATAGAAACCATACCCTTGCACACACATCCATCATTGGAACCGGATATGGCAAAAATGCAATAAAGATTATAATAGCTAATAATAATAATAGAAACAAATACACATAAAAAAATTTAAAATGTATAAATATATAATATATACAGAATAAAAATTAATAACAAATTAAAAATAATTTATTTGAAACAATTATAATGTAATAACAATAAGAAGAAGAAGAAGAAGAAAAAAAGAAGAAGAGGAGGAGGAGGAGGACGAGGACGAGGAGGATGAGGAGGAGGAGGATGAGGAGGAGGAGGAGTAGGAGGAGGAGGAGAAGAAGAAGACAAACAAGAAGAATAACAAGAATAATAAATTAAAAAATTAATTTTTTTTTAAAGAATAAAATAATAAGTAATAATAAAAAAATTTAAAAAAATTAATATATAAAAAATAATAAGTTATGTTTGATATTAAACATTATCATAGAATGATATATAACTTAAAGAGGAAAATTATGGTTGTCATGTCTTCAAGTTCAGGCACTTAAGAGTGTCCAACTAGCAGCCAGGCAAGCCGACTCTACTTTCAATTTAACTGACTTGGTGCTAGGCTGATGTACAATTCCCCCTTCACTAGCAGTTCATCCTGTCTTCTGATAAGGTAATTTCTCCCCTTACATTATGTCATGCATGTTCAGCAATTGCAGACTTCGCTTTAGCACACTTTCTACAGGCATCTTGATGTTCTTTCACTCTGGTCTCCAGTTTCCATTGGTTGCCCCTCTGTACTACTTCACACGTTCTGGTGAACAATTTCTTGGCCCTCCTGATATCTTCACTCATTCCTGCTACATAAGGAATTACTACTATCAGATTCTTCCATTCAGAAAACTGATTGCCTGTATCGGTGTACTTATCTTCCTATCTGCATTTAATTTTTTATAGTGAGGGTTTAATGAGACATGTTATTGAAATGTGCCTGATAATCTGTGCCTCTTTTTGTTAATATTTACACCATCATTAGCTACTAATTTGCCAGACTCTTAGTGAATATGAAGGATCATCAAATGATTGAACCACTCTTGCAACATGCTTGACTTCAAGTATGACCTCACTCTGCACAGAAGCACGGAAAGTACTTTAATTACAAGAATTTGTTGCTTGCATAATAGCAACCATTACCAGCTTAACAGCAGCCAGACTATTCAGGTGATTTCTCACAATAAAGATATCTCATTCAGTGTTAGTAGGAAGCTGTATTATTAAATTCTATAAAGTTCAATCACTATCTTCAGCTCATCATAAAATCAGCATTCTTTTCAGCTTTGAAATTTTACTCTCTAGGCAGATCACTCTTCAATGGAACCCACTAAGGTTTGAAATACATTTGGCAAAACAGTGTTTTAACATATAAGTGGACATCATCTGGTGCCTTCCCATCTTCATACCTATAAATCCGAAGGGTTAGTTAACATACACTTCATGACCTACTGTCATTTCTTTCACCTTCCTCCAGAATTTTCAAATCTGTCATCATTTCTCAAGTGTGTCAGTGAGGTAACAGCCATAATTACAACTAGCTACCTGACTTATGCTGATGAAAAGTGATTATGCTGTAGAGATATTCTCAAGTTAAACTGTGAGATACAAGAGCACCTCTCCAAGAACAAGGCAATACAAAAAAAATCGAAAGTGATCATCTGTAATGCTCATCTGATTGAAACAATAATTACCATTACAATGTCAAAGCTTTATCGCACACTACTGTAGCACCACATCATTTTTCTTCTACAAAATGTTTCTGTCTTGTCTATCTGTGCATATGAGTTCCGCTACATTTTGATGCTAGGAAGCTAAAACTTAAGAAGATGTACTTTTAGACTGGGCAGATGTGAGCATTGGATAACATTGAACTCCAGTTGAACTGAAAAACATTATTCCCAAAACAAATGAGAATGTCTGCTATTTAACAAATACTGTGCCTATGTATTACACATTGGCAACAGTAGCTCACAAATTATATAACATGACCAACTACATTAACTAATTAGAGCTGGCATTGTGTGCTAGTGAAACTAAACCCACCCCTTCAAGCAGCCACTTTGTTGACAAGTGAAGTCCAATATAGCTTTGTTCACAATGAGAATCAAAACTTATTCGTGATCACTATGATTATGTATTTTTGGTAATTATTATTGCGTAAAATATATCTTAAGTTGACATTACAAAATTACAATGTCCTTCTCAATAATCAACTTGAAATTTACTCTCTAGATTGCGACTACCTATAATCAGGAATAATGGGATGCTAAGACTTGCATGAGATATATGCCAGTAGCTAGATATTCACAACATGGTATAATTATTTATTTACCAATGCTAGGTAATGTTTATGTTTAGATTTAATTTAACAAAATATTCCTTTTTTATATTTATTTTTTCTGATTTTGAATTATTTTTACATTTTTATTTATACATATTTTTTGGTATTTATTCTTTTGGTGTTATTTATTTATTTATTATAACTGTATTTTTATAATGTTTGCCACAAATGGTTCATATGGTAGTTGGGTGTGTTGTGTGTGCCAGGATTTGGTTTGTACACTTGCATGACTTGCTACTGGTATATATTAAGCTAATGCAAATCTTACCATGCCATCCTTCTTGAGAGATTAAATTTCAAGTTGATTATAGAGAAAAACATTATACATTTTAAAGCTTCAAATGATTCATTTGTCATAAAATAACAACTTATACATGTGAAGATAATGAGACATAGTTGAACCTTTATAATTTACCATCACCTAGACATTCATGTACTTAAAAAGTTGTTATCTCATCCACTAAATATATAAATTCATCTTAAACTGAGAGTGGATTGTTGACCACGAGTTCAAGGTTAGACTCTAGGCTAAAGCTATATGAGAAGCTACTTCAACTTACAATTCATTCATAGTGTATATGAATGTTCAATCTACACCTCTCCAAAACTAGAGGTGCAATAGGATGTTTTATTACTGTTGCAGGCTAGAGCATCTAGCCCAAACATTGAGTGAGTCAATTTTAGTTTTACAAGTCGTAGTAAATCTGGTTAAAATCCTGTCAACAAGCAGAATAAAGCCTTATAATATCTTTTTTGATAATAAATCTTAAAACTGCTAATCATTGTACACCAAAACATTCCTATACATCTTCCTCCCTCACTGCTTTATTTCCACACTTCTAAACCATACTCAATGACTTCACACATATCACAGGAATATCTGGTCAACTAAAGGGTGTACCTGTGACAACATTTTGTCCAACTCTTCCTTCTCTGTCTGTGAGTGCAACCACCTTACTCATTTTGCCATCATGCTCAGTCCCAGTGTAGAGGTAAGTACATTATTAGTGTATTTGTATTACAATAATTATATGCTCGATCTAAAATTTATATTGGTTCAATATGAAAATATAACTGTGCTGCATTATAAGTATTCTTTTTAAACCTGTGCAATGCTGTTATTAGCTTTTCAATTAGAGTAGATTTGGTTACCTTTCTATAACTTATAACATGTTTTGCTATATTCAAATATACATTATTTATGAGGATATAGTTATCGCTGTTAGCCATGCAAGAGGTGATTAGATCATTACACTGTCAGCACTTGTCAATAATGAAACAATAATAGCTAAAGTTTGCTGACTTTTGTTGGAGGGAGGGGGGAGAGGAAACATACCCTGCACAGTAATTGGAAGCATGCAAATAGCTGAAATCCCATGGACACATCCTTGAAGTCATGTCCTCCAAAAAGAGTTTAGTTATATAGTTGACTTAAAAAATTGCTATCATTGTAATCACATAAATATTGCATTGGTAATTAGTAAAAGGGTGATTTGTGTTGTAATATAATGTGAAAAAGTTAGTTTGGTAGGACATGGATATTAATAGAACCAAAACAGTATGCAGAGAGATCAGTGGCTGTTTTGGTCGGTAAAGCTGTGTCGTGTTGTGATAGAATTCAGAAAGTTGTAAATAAATTCTTGTCTTTCTAAAGTGCAGCAACATGATCCGCCAAGTAATTTTACTAACATTTTACTTGCCAAAGTCATTGGAGAAGGCATGTGGTAACGATGTTTGGTACAATATTTCTGTAATAACTCATAATTATATGTTTCTCAAATAACATGTCATACTTAGTTAAATGCAGAATGCATTTTAGAGCAGCTATTACATGCTATCACATAATATTATTATGATCGATATAAATAATCCTGTCTGAAGAGTAGGTATTTTTGGGGGAAATTATCTACACGACTTCGCCAATTGTCGATATTGCATCACAGGCTTTCCTGCTTGGGTCATTTGTTCCTCACTATTATTGGCACCAAAAAACGGCAATTAAATTTCAGCAACATTTTATGTCATGACTACATCTCAATAGCAATTGCAAACTACATTCTTAGTACACATACTGTGATTGTTTTCATGGTTCTAGAATTTGGGATTGTTTTCCATCATCTGAATTTGATAGCATCGAATAGTATCCTAGACATATGTCCAATATATATTTAACTCTTTGAATGCATTGACAATAATATATTTCACTTAAATATGGTTAATGTGTCTTCTAATATCAACTAGTGCTATAGCATTAAAGCTTTTAAGCAATGTATATCCTTCTTAGGCTCAAGGCTTGTCCTGTGCAGCAACTGCAATGGTTTTTAGATTAAGCTTTGTCACATCAGGCAGGTGCTCTATTGAAAACTGTAGTTTTTTATCAATGGACTTCCTTCAACTTAGGTCCATGCAGAAGCTATTGACACAGATGTTGTTTGTAGCTAAAGCTCTCTAATGTGCTTAGATGCTCTATTGAAAACCACATATGAATAGAAATATATATAATATATTTACAACTAAGTTTGTGTAGCTAGACTAAGATCCTAATTTTTTGTTGTGTAGTTTCTTCTTTGTGCCAAGCCTAGATTAATGCAGCACCCATAGTAGAGCTGAGGATTGTAGTTACAACTTTCTCACAAAGCTAATGAAAACCACAGCATTTAAAATGCATAGCCAGCCTAAGCTGTGGGAACTTACTAATCTGCCATTTATAGACTTTCTTCTGTGGACCAAGCCAAGAACCGTGCAGCTGCTATAGCTATAGTTTAAGTTTGTTGTTATAGCTTTTGCATGGTGCTATGTTTAGGTTCTCAAGTGCAAATAAGTTGCTTAGCTAGTTGAAGCTGTGTAAACATTTTATAGCTTTGCAAGTAAGGTTATAATATGGATGGATATGCCTAAACATGAAATAGCTTTCTTTGTTTCTATAAACCATGAAGATTAGAAGATGTTTTAGATTTGACCTCACGGACTAGAGAGGGGTGAAAGAAATTTAGGGCTGTCGAATTTAAAATTTGTTTGAACTTTTTCTCAAGCTTCAAAATCTATTTTTTTCAACTCTTAATACACTTAAATTATCTGTAAACTCAGTTTTAAGAATGTAAAACAAGAAAAACACAATAAATACCTCAAAAACAACTACTTTGCAAGAGATAAATTTTCCATGTGTTAAATTTGTCAGAGCAATGTTGGTGTAACTTTCATAGCATATATTAGCCCATATGATGACATGACCAATAACATAATGAGGAAAGAGCAATATAACTTAGCCTTCCTTCTTATTGCATGGAAGGTGCTAACCTTAGGAACAAAAATTTGGTCTGGTGGGCTGTGTGCAAAGGGTTATCTATGCAACTATTTTGCTGCTTGACAGCTATTCCTATGTCAACAACATCAATACAGTAACTTGGCTACATGTATTTCCTTCATCTGATATATCAATTATATTCATTATCCATGTAATTTCAGATTCAGAGCAGAGTATTTTCAGTGTAGGTTTTTTAATGCATTCTTGAAGTCTAGATTTTTTAAATAATATTATGGACAATTATACCTCCCAGTTCGGAATAGGAAAAAACACGGTCAAGTTGATATTTTTAGTAACTCTTGAGTCAATTTTACTTCCAGATATTTTGACAGAAAATATATATGGCAAGAGTATTGATGATTCAAAGTACTAAGTTTGACTGCAGTGCTGTGCTAATTGATGTGAAGCCAGCAACAACACACAACTTTTTTGGTTTGTTGGCCTGTACAAATGATGTCAACAGACACAATTATGAAAGTAGTGATTGTGAAGAATTGACTAGAGTTCAATCAAACTGTGTGAGGCAAATAAGATAATTTTTCAACAATATCAGCAAATACAACACAACAGTCTAGCACCTATATCTAGCACAAGGTCCAAAACATCACATCACATGATTAGTCAACACAACCAAACAACCACACACAGGCAGGTCTGTGGGCAGTGGTGGATAAAGTAATCAATATAATTACGAGATAGCATATTCATGCATGCATGCTTAAAGTTTTAGGATGTATACCTAGGATTTAATCAAAGTGATTGTAACTCATTCAAATTGACTTCTCTTCCCAGATCCATACCTATGGAGACATGAATAATAGTAAAATCTCCAGATATTAATTGCTGGTGAACTCACCTTCAAGCACAACTGCAAATTCACTTGAAGCACATTAATGTTTCATGTTGCAAGTTCAACATGCCAACACTAGTCATGTGTTAATAGGTTCCAGCATGAACCACTGAACTGAAAGATGCTTGGTTCTGTCAGAGTTCAGCAGAAATTCTGGAGTCCATTTCCTAAAGCTGCCATGGTAATCGGTAGCAATGTTGCCTTAGCCCTTTTTCCTTACAGTCAGGTTTCAGGTACATTTCAATATACCTGTGATATATCTTTCATTTATTTTGTGTGTATGCTTCAGTTCGCTAACAGTGACTCATTTAACTCTGCTCTTTCTGCCATCACTTACGTTGGATTAACGCTTTCTGTGATTGGCTTGATTATTGCTGTGATTACACTACTAGCACTGAAGTGAGTATTTGCAGAGGAAAATATTATTGTGATTGTTATTAGTAAAAAAAAAATTTTTGTAAAAATCCCGATAGTAAATAAAAATGACATAAAACTTGTCAAAATAGATACGAAACAATTTTTTTACAATTTTAGAAACCCTAATAATTGGACAAATGTTTTGATAAGTGACAAAGATTCAAAATATAGAGTACAATATTGCAAGAACATGTAATTATTCATCTACTATCAGCCTAAAAGTTTGCTGTCTCAAAAGAAATTATTGCTTCCTTTCTTTATTAACAAGTCTAATTTTTAATTATATTTTTCACAGTGTAGCTTTTATTGTTATAGATTTCAATCAGTCAAATTATCTATTGTTCTACATAAAATATCTAAGTAGTTAATTTATTTGTTTTACAAAAATACCAATTCAGATACAGAATTAAATATTTATTTTTTCTACATAGGAAAGTGAGGGATCGAGAGGCAACCAAGTTCCACATCCAGATCTCTCTCGCCATATTCTTCATGCTAATAGTGTTTGTGGCTGGAGTGGACAAGACAACAGTAGTTAGTGGATGCATTGCTGCCTCTGTCTTAATCCATTACTTCACTTTGACATCCATATTGTGGATGTTGGCTGAGTCCATCCTCTTGTTTCTGAAAGTGTCCGTTGACTTTTTTCAACAAATCACCAAGAAAGTGATTATTATTACTTCACTTCTTTGCTGGTGTAAGTTTAAAATTGTAAATATTATGTTGTCAACCCCCTCTACCTTACACACACACCCTTAATATCACATTCCTATTGGTGCAGAAAAGGAATTGTAGTGTTACAGTGTAAGCATAATTATATAATTAGTAAAGAATAAGGGGCTCTCCCTATTTGCACAAGATCAAACTCAACGTCGAATAGTATTCAAGTATAACAATGCACACGCAGACTGGCATTATTCAGTCTGCGCATGCGCATTCGTACAATACACTAATGACATGACATGATATAAATTGGCGTGTGCATGCATAGTCATTATCCTAATTGACTGTAATTAGGCATGAATAGAGTTCCTAAATGTCCAGTATTCTCTACCTCCCCCCAAGTCTATGACTCCGTCGAAGACTGAGAAGAGGACGTTTTGTAACTCGGAGTGGACGATGCAGAGGACAAGGTCGGGGCAGTATGGAAGCCTAGCCTGTTTGGCCTGCGTCTGGTGTGGGTGGATCTTCTGATCCGAGGTGGGGTGGGGATGTTGGCAGCATCCAAACCGCTCGAGGGTGTCGGGCTGCATGTCGCTGTAGCTGTCGGGTCTGGTATTGCTGGGGGAAGTGGTGGCAGCGGGTGAGCCATGACGTGGGTGGATGTGAGAGATCCCGATGGCACTGCCGTGACTGGTGTCCGGGTCTGCATGTCCTCCCGTGCTGTGTGTCTGGGCTGTGGCTGCCTGGTCGGGACATAGCTTCTGAGGAAGCGGCAGTTGCGTAGGGTCAGCCTGCCCGAGCCGTCTACTCTGATGGAGTACTGGTAGAACTTTAGGACCTCCACCACGACTCCCGTCCTGTCCCATTTGTTGGGGCGAGGCCCTGTCTGATTTTGAATGTGTACCCTGGTGCCAACCGTCAGTGGAGGGAGAAGCTTGGTGTGCTCTCTCCAGCGCTTGTCAGCCATGGCGTGCTTGGAGCGGAGTGCCCTCTCCCGGATGTCCAAATTCTGCTTCCACATGGTGTGGAGATCAAATCTGTCCGTAGGTTTGGGATCAGGTCTTTCACTGGTCTACCGAACACACACATGGCAGGCGACATCCGTGTGACTGGGTCAGGGGTGTTTCGGTATTGTAGAACAGCCCTCTGAAAGGCGTCCGAATCCAGGTTGCTGCTTGCTGTGACGTTGCCTGTAATCAGGCGCTTCATCGTCTTGACTCCCACCTCGGCCCGGCAGTTACTGTGGGGGAAGGCCACCGAGCTGAGGCGGTGGTGAACTCCCCAGTCTCGCAAGAACTGTGTCATTGTGGAGGATGTGAACTCTGGTCCGCCGTCCGTCGCCAGCTCGTCGGGGATGCCGTTGTTGCCACAGATGTCGAGCCACTCGACAGCCTGACTGTAGGCGTCCTCCACGGACTGCGACCACAGCAGGGTGTCGTCGATGCATTTCGTCTTGTGTTGTATATGAGCCACGATGTCATCGTATCGACTGGTGTACCCGTCTCCTGACGCGATGTATCCCTGGGGGGCGGAGCAGTATCGATATCTCCCCCATGGAGTGATGAATGTGGTGTAGTGGCGGTCAGCTGGGTCGAGAGCGACAGAGTGGTATCCATTCCACGCATCAAAGATCGTTTTCTTGGTGTGGTGCGGGACCGATCTCGCCTGGTGGAAGGGAGACTGCGTGTGATGAGTCTCCCTGGTGGCGTGCCAGTTGAGGGCCTGAAAATCGATGGTCCGTCGGAGTGAGCCGTTCTTCTTGGGGCACACTATCATGCGATGGCACCACGTGACTGCGGTTCCGACTGGCACCTGCTCCAGCACGCCCAGCCTGACATCTCTGTCCAGTCCCGCCTTGACCTCCTCTTGCCAGTGCAAGGGCACCGGGATGGGCTTGTGGTGTACGGCAGGGATGGCGTCGGGGGCGATCATCAGCCGGAGAGGTTTTCCGGTCATGAGTGGGAGCGGCTGGTGCTCGCACGTGTTAAACGTGCTAGTGCCGTAGACGTGGAGGAGGTGCTCCTCCAGCTTTTCTCTGTTCTCCTCGGTGATGGGGAACGGTGGGGGTGTGGGCCTTGATGGCGGCTTCTCACGTTTCGGGCAGCTGCACTTCTTCGTGCGCGCGATGCCCTGGTCAGGGGTGGCCCTGGGTGTGCCTCCTGTGTTGCTGATGGCGGCTGCCGAGTCAGGGAAGGAGGGCTCGACGATCCCCAAGTCAGCACAAGCTTCTCGACTGATGTACAGCTTGTGGGCGTCGATGTTGGCGGTAACATAGACCATCTGCGTCGTGGTCCTTGTCGTCCGTGGCTTGGTGAGCCGCACGATGATGGCTCCCTGGACGTTGATCTGGCCCCCGTTGGCTGTCCGCATCTTCTGGTTGACCGGGATCAGGTCAGTAACGGGTAGGCGTAGCTCGGCCAGGATTGCGGTGCCCGCGAGGCAGCTTTGGCATCCTGTGTCGGCCAAGGCTTGGGTGGAGATCTGGCGAGGGCCCCCGTTCAGTTGATAACCCGCTGAGGCATAGTCGACTGGGTTGATCTCCGCCTGCAACCGTACGAACGGCTGAGGCTGTGACGGGCGACGAACCAGCGCTCTGGTGGACCGATCGTACACGTGGTGGCTCATGGTCGAGGTGTCGTGGTCGCCGAGTGCTGTGAGCGTGCAGGCCTCGTTGAACACCGCGTTCTCCTGCTGAGTGTCGTCCTGTATCGCCTCACTCCTGCACACCTTTGCCAGGTGGTTCTCTCTGCCACAGTGCTTGCATTCCTTTCCGAACACGGGGCACCTGGTCCTCCGAATTCTGGCTGGGGCACTTCGGCCGTGCCCAGTGCCCCCACAATACGAGCATTTGTCGTCCTTGGAGGTGTGGTCTCTCTGTGCAGGCTCATTCCTGTATGAGTGATCTCGCTGCTGTGTGGGCTTCTTGAGTCTGCGATAACTGCTGTTAAACTGCCTCGACTGCCTGGGTGGTAGATAGCTTTGGTGCTGACCTCCGCCCCTCTTCTCTGGCCTCCACGAACGTGAGGGTCTGTTCCACGTCCCTGTCCTGATTTTCGTCGCTCAGGAGCGCCTGCTTGATGGTCGGGTCCGCCAGTCCGATGCACAGGAGGTCGGATACGTTGTGTTCGGAGTAGTCTATGGTCACTTCGAGGCCACATACGCACGTCTGGCTCACATTGTATTTACATATGCTTGCCTGGCCTTTCAGTCTGGCTCCAAACGCCCGTACAGACTCCTCATGTTCCTGACACATGCCGTGAAGTGTCACCCTGGCGACTTTCACGTTCTCGCCTCTGACCGCTAGTTTCTTGATGGCGGCCAGCACAATCTCTACTGTCTCCTCAGAGAGGTCCACCCTCGCGTTGCGGGTGAGGTCGTGTCGGAGTCGTTCATCGCAACACTCCAGTAGCTGAAGCACTTGCTCCTCGGCTGCAATTTTGGTGGCCTTGATGTAGTGCCCCCATCTGGACAAGAAGTAGGTCCAGGCCTCTGTCGTGCCTTCTGACGAAATGGTGGGCCTTCTGACTTTCTCAGCCTTCTCTCCAGTCGCTCTCCTGCTATCGTGGGTCTTGGAGTGTGCCATGATGAGTGCTCCCGTTGTTGCATCACCGTAGCCCTCGGGCACCATATAGGTGCAGCCTTCGTGAGGACATTCGATCCCAGCCATGAGAAAGTGGGCTCTAAATGGAGCGTTGCTGTTTGCAGCTGCTTCGACTCTTGTTCGACCCTGTCAAGTCTTCCTGGTCTTCCTGAGTGACTGCCAGCCAGTCTGCGTGTGCATAAAGAATAAGGGGCTCTCCCTATTTGCACAAGATCAAACTCAACGTCGAATAGTATTCAAGTATAACAATGTACACGCAGACTGGCATTATTCAGTCTGCGCATGCGCATTTGTACAATACACTAATGACATGACATGATATAAATTGGCGTGTGCATGCATAGTCATTATCCTAATTGACTGTAATTAGGCATGAATAGAGTTCCTAAATGTCCAGTATTCTCTAATTAGAACTGATGATGATTAGAAGCATATAGAGGTAATATTATTATATATCTACTATCTTTATTCCAGTGACTCCCTTAGTTCCTGTGGCAGTACCCTTAATTATTGACTTGACTAATGATGGGGAAAATTCTACACACCTCATCATAAAAAAGGATACATTGTAAGAAACTTTAACCTCTAGACAGTTAAAGTAATACTTCGTTTTTATTTGTTTGATCCACTTTTTAAATGTTGATGGAAAAATCATATCAAGCTTATATCACCACTAAATTTCATATTGGCAACTTCTTAGTTGTCTAATTAGTGATTTTTCTACAATTAAAAATCCCATCTTAGAAGTTATCAATTACCACATGAAGATTTTTTTCAATTAAATAAAACTTGTAAGTTGCATTTTTCTTATAAAATTAACATTACTAATCCATCCAATATTATCAAGACTGACAGCTTCAGCTATAAAGTCATAATTGTGTCAGGTAAATATATTCTAGAACTTTACATCATTTATGAAGCTAAACCTGTTTAGATTGACTATCTAGAGCTTTATTGAGCCATTTGGATTTTAGTAGTATTAAAGCCAGAGAGCTTTCATTGACTGCCCATTTAATGTTTCTGAATATGTCAAAAAAATTCAAATATTAGGTACAACAAAAAAAGCATTCTACCACACCGGATTAGCCATCAACTTACCAGAAGAGCACTGGAAAAATGCAGCATTTTGAAAGTCAACCTAACAGTCGTATCGGTAACTATAATTATTGGTGCTATAGGTTTAGGATTAGTACCACACAACATGGCCCAGGGGTGATAATTACCAATTAGCAACAATTTTTGTATGTAGCCTTCTTATCATTGTCTCAATGCAAATATGCAACCACTGCAGTAAGAGTACTTCAGCTTCTGTCACAAAATTGTGACTAAAGCACATACATAGAGCTAAACTGGCTGACCTACATGAAAAACTGTTTGAAAATCTAGATATTCAACTTTATAGCTCTACCTTATATCGCGTTATCTTTCTATGTATCCTTGTTCTTCTGTTGCAAAACTTGAATAAAAAGGTCCATTCTTAATTAATAATTTAGAGCAAAAAGACTCCATATATTCCAATCCAGTGTAATGATTAATGATTGAATAAAACGTGCAAATTTGTAGAAGTTGTATTGACAAGAAATATATATTGTGCATGCAATATTAATTTAGCAGCTTCTCTAGATTGAATTGCACCAGCTTGGGAAATGTCAGTTGTGGACTGAGTAACTTTCTCCCATATGGAAAACAGTGAACACCAAAAAGTATAATAACCAGCCTGCTATGTTTTGTAATATAAGAGCTCCAACAATTTAGGTAAACAAATTGTGAACTATAGATACAGATATTTATATATATATATATATTTAAAGCTTCTGTATTTGTATATTACTCTCAAAAACATCATGTAATCAACTACACAAAATTAGCATGATAAGAATATGTTTTTAGGTAAATTTTATTTGTATTTTCAATTGAAGCAAATTACAAGACCTAATTGCCATCTTTGCCATTTTTAAGTGTATACAAATGCATAATAATTATACAATTACCATATAATCGCTTGAATTTTACTCTCTCAACATTTCGACTAAATGCTCTAGTCTTCATCATTATTCCTGGTTAAAATGTAGAGAATGTATAATTCAAGTTAATTATTGAGAATGCCATTACAAATGCATGCATGTTCAAATTTTCAACATTAGCTCACAAATTATGCAATACGATGGCATTAGCAAATGAAATGCACTAGCTCAGTTAGAGTTTGCATGGTGCAAATAGCTGCTAAGCAAGGCTACATCCATTCCTATTCTACTAGAAATACTAATTAGTAAATGAAATGGTAAATTTACAGAGGGCAACAGCATTGTCACTACAATAATTATAGCTATTATGCCTCATCCCTAACCTTTGTTGGTTTTTAGAAACAACTGCTAGTTACATATAAACATGAGAAGTTATATATCACATGACTTGTCAGTGCTGGAGTTTATCCTAATCAATTTCTTGAAGGAAGTAGCAAGTGGAGAACAATTAACAAAAAAAGGAAAATTTTCTTATCATAATAATTATGATAAAAAAATGTCACCAGATACTTGAAAACTTGGCTAAATGCCACAGAACCATTTTTGACATCTAGGCAATTTCTCTCAATAGGTCGATCTAGGTAGGTCATGGAATGCCTCAATATGGCGGGAGGCTCTAACATTCACGAAGTTAATTTAACCCTTTCACCGCTGACTTTCCTGGACATTTTTCCTAAAGTATACCAGCTACCAAAAAAAATCATTATAATATCGGCAATCCATTCATATCAGTTGTAATTTTGTCATGTGATAGCACCATTGTTTATAAACAATGTGATCTCATTAGTTAACCACATTATCAACCACAAAATATGAATATCATTATGCTAAATTTCTCTATCAATATCTAACATTTAATCAACAAAAAATGTTTATAATATATTTACTCATTTAGTTGGCATTTAGTAAACATTAGTCATAATAATTTGGGCATATATCAATATATAGCGGTGGGTTTTTGACAAAATTTGATCATATGATTCTATAGCCCAGTAATACAATGGTTTATTATGTATTGAAATTCAACTATTTGTGAAAGAACATGCAAATACAAATATGTAGATACTTTAGCTAACCTGAGAAGGCTTCCTGATCAATTTCATTATAACTAGAGAGCTGGTCATAGCAAAAGGAAGAATCCTGAGGGTCTAAAGTAGGGTCAACTACAGCGGCTAAAGAATGCACTGCTGCACAATCAGAACTTGCACTTCCAAGGTAGCCACATATTTCTTCACCTTCTTCTTCCTCTGACTCATCCTCAGTGAGAGCAAAATCCTCGCTACAAACCAGGGAAAGTACTTCTTTAAGCGTTAAACATCCACTCATTTTTAGGTCGTCAAAACCGCAAACCGTCGGTAGTTGCACGTATTTTTTGCTAACTAATCGGGCGTTTCCGGATGTGATTTTTGGACGTCATATAGAGTAATAGTTGCTCTTTCCGGTGGTATGCAAATTATGACTATAGGCCAAGTGATCGATTTATTAGCGATTTTTAAAGTCCATTACGCCATATGGCGCTTACAGCGGTGAGAGGGTTAATAGTATATGAGAAGTATACAGCTCTACATCGAATAGGTCCAACAGCACATTTGGAATGCAATTAAGTCAAAACAAACAGTCAAAAACAACCAGGACATGATCTGCAGGCATTATCAGTCCAATATAAAAAATTATATATCATTGATTTTAAAAAAAGGCATTTAGGAGGGTTTTTTTCTCTCAAAATCTTGTCAGATAGTCAGATAGCCATTCTAATAAAGAAAGAGAGCAAAAATTAATAACCGTCGTATAATCTTACCAAGTTCTTGATATCACCTCTAGTTCAAGTACATATGTCAAGGATTCTCAGCAATTTATCAAATGTATTCAAGATGAATGTTTGGCACAGGATGAGTGTCTTGTCGATGGGAAGTAAAAGTGTTTTATGATCATTATTATTTTTTATAAACTTGTGTGCAATGTTTTGAAAGGTAAAAAGTCTCTAAATTTTCGATCCATATACACCTTCATTTTTTTGACAGATCAATCCAATATATATTTATTCTTGAAAAAGCTGATGTACACTCTTATTACGAATGCTTCAGTTCTGGTGATAATAAGATTGCATTGTAGGAAACAAGTATATAAGTTGTTATATTATATCAGTTGTTACTTGATTTTTATTTTGGTACAATATCCCTTTTTCACAAAATTGACGATAACCAAATAATCATCTGCTTAATTTAACTCAACATGATTTGGCCTTCTACATGTTGATATTGAAGTAATGCCACAAAGTATAGGTGATTTAAACTAACTAGCAGACCTATCTAAAAAAAGGCACATGAGATTACAAATGATCCATGCTGTGTTTGATTACTGCAATACAGAAATGCTGCACTGGATCAGATAGATGAAGACCTTGCATAGACTATGCAAACAGGTTTGTAGTTCCAACCACCATAGCTGTTGAAAGTACTAATACTCGGGTGACAATGGATGTGCACTGCCTCCTTAACAAATGTTTTTTTAAATCTTTTGGCTATATTTATCATTAAGGTTTCCTACGATCAGATAATATGCTTTCCATGCATGTTCGGCAAAAAATCAGATAATATTCTTTCCGTGCATGTTCGGCAAAGTGACAGACTTTGTCAGCTCTCATTTCTTACAGGTACACTTATGTTATTTAATCACCTGGGACAATGGTTTAAACTCTGTTGGAAGAGATCTTGGTTCAAAAAGCAGCTTAAATGTGTTTGAACTGCTAATTAGATCACAACATGAGTTGTAACTGGGATATAAGCTTTTTTGGTTGTTGTATTGTTTAGACTACCTCTATTTTAAACAGGAGGCCAAAACAATCAGAATAAGGAGAAATAAACACCCTGATAAATTATTCTGCTTGTTCATTGGTCAAAGTTGTCATTCTGTGAAGACAGAGTCAAAAAATTGCATCCATGGACAGATTGAAACTGAATATATTTTTCTGTAATACTTTGTTAAATTGATTTCAGAGTATGTACATACCAATGCGGTGCACACTATTTTTCTCCAGGCAGTAAAGAATGCATGGTCTACAAGGGGCAAAGTCCCACTTTATAGGGCATGATCTACTTAAATAACATAGTACGTTCTCCTACCCCTCTACCTCCTAAATATTCAGCTTACTTTATGCACATAATATGGAACTCTGATGAAGAAAATGATGAGCTATAACTTTACATGAAAAGTTTTTCCCACTAATATCATGCCTGACAATACATAATTATTATTCTAATGTATTAATAAGCATTGTTAAAGCTTCTCCCAAGCAATCTTTAGTACTTTGAATTTTTTCAAACCCCATGCTTTTATTTCTTATTTCTTATTTTGCAGTTGTTTCCTCAGCAATCCAATTGTCTATTGGATAACTTTCATGGGACCAATATTTACTGTTATTCTGGTCAACTGTGTGCTATTCGTCATAATTGTCTACAAATTAATCCGACAAACACAACGAAGGCTAACTCGTGAGAAGAAATCTCTGGATACAAAAACAATTGCTCGTGTTATTACCAGTCTGGCTGGGATAATATTCTTATTTGGATTTTCATGGTTATTTGCTGTTCCAACCACGAGTTACAAAGGATTCCATAAGCCTGGTCAATTTTTGTTTACTATCTCCCTTTCTCTTCAAGGTTTGTTCATCTCTGCATATTTATGCTACATTACCAAGGAAACACGTGAGACTTGGAGAAAATTGCTGGGTATTGACCGATATAAATCTGCTTTTATAAACTGCTTTTCAAAATTGAGCAAGAATATTAAAGATCTGTGCAAAGACCACAGTAAAGATCAATCCGCTGGCAAAACTCCTTCCATGAACGACACAGTAATGGAAAATTTAAGCACCTTAAACAAAAACAGGAGTTCATCCAACCCTCCTATGGAGTTGGAGGATACTTCTATTGGGAAGAAATTTTTTCCGATTACTGATTCTGAACCAACACATCTGAGAAATGAAGAAAAGAATATCTTCTCCTGCACTTGGATTGAAAATATTGGATATGAAAGAGAGGATGATGTAAGAGAGATCACACTCCAACTCCAATAGATGATGTAAATTTAAGTGGGGGAAGTTTTTGACAAATCCACTGACTGATCTTGCTAACTGATAATATTTGTATGTAGCATTCATAGAATAGCTCACTAGTAATCTATGAAACTTGTAAACTTTTTTTATTTTATATAATTATGCATAATCATTACACAAGCGACTTGTATGCAGTCCTTTTGAAAGTTTCTAAGAAGACACCATGCTGTAGGAATGGACTCCATAATGAAATTTCTAAAGAAATGTCAATTAACCTTAAGGTCAAATTACTGGGTTAATTTAGGGTTTTATGTCTATAAGGTTGGTTAACCCACTCGGCACCAACAATGCCATATGGTGATCTGAGTGTTATCAATCAGAAAAACACGTGCGAGATTGCTAATTTGAAGTACTTATGCGTTACTTTCTGTTGTGAATGTATTCTGTGAATTCTTTGTTACATTTGTCATCTCAGACAGTGTGTTTGGATTAATATGCTCAAGATGATTTCTTTGCCAATGTGAGTCACTAACACTTTAACCCTTCCACCGCTGGATTTACACAGCACTTTTTAAAAATATTGACATTATTTTACATAATATTTTATATTCAACCAGGAGTGCAAAAATGTCCCTAGCAACCATGGTTGATGTTATAGCATTGGTGTTGACAAACATTGTGGTCAACTGTAGGTTGCCTAGCAACTGACCACGGATGATGAATATCATTATAACATTTGATTGTTTGTTTTGATTGTATTTTTTATAATAAGCACACACTCAAAATGGCACACACTCACTATTGGCCACTCAAATTATCGCACTACATTAAGTTTTTCTTTTGTGATAAAGATGTTATCTTGGCTGATCAATTTTATTAAAAATTTCCAGCCATTTATATAGCCAGGGGACACAAAACAATAACAACACCAATCAATGTCAAAACATACAAAAACAACAAAAACAAAAAGAGTCAACTGTTAGCAGCAGAGTGAAGGCTATTGTAGAGTTTGTAGAGTATATATGTAGTGCTGGGGAAGGTTATCCAGGAGGAAACACAGAATAACAAATAAACGAATCACATCAACGACTGTAATCTGTGAGAGTGTGATATTTTTTATAACAGTCCCGTCCATCAGCAACACAAAGATGGACATCACAACTGGAGCATTTGATGCGCGACTCATGTATATTGCCAGCTTTAGGGAGACCATTTCTCTGCGTTATCCTTACACACACAACACAATTGTTCTTCTTTGGTGTATGCACTGGCCAATGACCTAAGGATGGATTCAGCCGGTCCTGCATTGCATGCTCGGAGCTGCGAGGACGCCCTGGACGCTGGCGGGATCTGAAGCTTCCAACAAGTTCCCTAGCAAGCTCAAGCCTAAAACAGAGCATATCTCGCTTGCCTCTTCCAAGACGAGCAAACTTAGCTGGCCTAATAAATTGATCCAAAACATAGCTATTCAAGATAGCACACTCAATTAGATACCAGAACACTCTCCTCCACCATTTCTTCGAACGCCTGCCAATATTATAATAACTTTGAAGTTGATCACCACGGTCAACTCCTCGCATGAAACTTTGATAGTCAGGTAAGAGGGGGGGGCATGGCACATCCTGTTTACTACCATCCAATTGACGTCTTTTGACGGTTGGTAAACCAGATGAGGGCATTGCTACATGCATGGTTGATTAAAAAAATATAGTTCTTTTATCAACCCAAGCACATGCAAGAAGTGGCCCATTGGCACGGTAATCATAGAACCCCCTATTTGCCTTGGTGGCCTTTGTTGTCAAATCCTGAGGGAAATGCTTCCTATTTATACGAGTGGTGCCACAAGCATTGATCCGCCACTTGTATAGATGAAGATACAAAGCAGGGCTAGTATAGTAGTTATCCGTATACAAATGCAAACCACTATCCTTGTGACCCTCTAACAATTCGACGACTACCATGGTACACAGGCCAACATCACTAGGGGTTCTGTCAACATCTTTACCAGTGTAAATCTGTAAATTATGCACATAGCCATTGCGAGCATCAGCTAGCACAAAAACCTTTATTCCCCACTTTACTGGCTTATTCTTTATGTATTGTTTGAAGCCAAGCCGGCCCTTGAATGGAATCATTGCTTCATCAATGCTGCACTCTTGGTTCATGTCATACTCCGACTGAAATTTAGGAACTAGCATATCCAACAATTTCCTCACTTTATATAGACGATCATGTCCGGGCTGACCAAATGGTACCTGGTTGGTATTGTCACAGAGGTGTAAAAACCTGTACAATTGCTCAAAACGAACCCGAGACATGATATTTGAAATTCCTGGAGTGGCTATAAGGGGGTGCTGTGTAGACCAGTAGAGTTCTATTCTAGGTAGTTTCACAATCCCCATAAGGATCACAATACCAATAAATGCTTTCATTTCCTCTACTGTTACATCTGTCCAAGGACGAGAATGAGGAGTTGTTCCTATACCAGCAGCAGCAAAACGGTTGGACTCTTCAACAAGAAAAGTCCAGACTATAGCAGTAAAAAAACGGCAGAAAAGATCTATAGCAGAAAGACTGGAATCAACAACAGGTGAAGTAGGTCCTGGGGTCTTCTTATAAGTGTAAGATAAAGATGTTGATTCACCTATCATCCAGGAACCTAAAACTGGTTGAATACTGCTCGACAAAGCAAACCTAGTACCACTTCCAGCTGGTTGTGCTTGACCTCTCCCCTGACACACACCCCTACCAACACCTCTCCCCCGACGGACACCCCTACCAACACCTCTCCCATGATGCACACCCCTACCATTGCCTCTCCCTTTACATAAATGGCTAACAACACCTCTCCCCAGAGCAGAATCTTGTCCATCCAACGACATGCTAGAAGATGGTGAAGTGCCAGGATCAGGTATAGAATCTCCATCATCAAAGTCAGATTCATTATCACTACGCTCAATCTCCATCTCAACACTGTTGCCTAATTATACATAAAAATGAGAGTGTCATATTTTATACTAGGGCAGATAATTATAAATCATAGCAAACTAATTACCTAACTTTATATTATTATAGCGCAGCGTCAATTGATAACGTCACAATGATCGTACGTTCAAACCGGAAGTAATCATCTGGGTGCGGCATTATTATTTTTTTAAACCTTGTGCGATCGTTATGGGGAAGTAACGGTCTGTTGTTAGCTGCTCCTACGGCATATTTACTACTCCAAAATTGACCAAACAACAGAGACACATCCAGGGAACATTGGTTATCTCAGCAAACTGTAAGTATTCGATAGCCAGTAAAGAAAAACCCATCGTATTGACGCTATTGTTATACCTTTGTTTAGAAACTAGTCGTGGTAGCTTCTACTACTTTCTCGCTAATTTTGTATGTTAGTCGGCTGCTTAGACTATGCAAAGTATGCTAGATTTGTCTGTATGCTGTGTGGTAGCTATATGATTGGCAATTTAGGTTGATGGGAGCTATTTTTGTTACATTGTGTACTAAAACTTTACCTGGCTATGTAGCTATCTATCTAGCTACAAGAACAAGATTGTCAGTAATAATAACAGCAAAAATCCATTTGAATACCTTGCTAGATCAAGTATATACAATGTTTTGTAAGAAGATAATTGAATAACAAATAACAATAATTCATTGAATAACAATATTATAGTCATGAGTTCACTGTGTTGCTCTTGGTTTCTTCAGGATCTTGGCTGTGTGGTACTCTTTGAAGCACTCTTCTGGATGTAGAGGTGGGTGGTCAGAGCAAGTCTGACAGTAGTACACCGAGCCTGAGCAAACCATAAGTGGCCTGTTTACGATCAGAATTTGTTTCACGCACTATATACTAGGTCAAAAACCTCGTCTGCAAAGAACAGGTGATGAAATCCTTGGCCTCAACATCATCATCTGGCAAATTTGAACCAGGAGTTTCTGTGTACAAACGCTCAGTGGGGCTCATAATGTTGTCCTTTCCACCCTGACAAGCCCACGTGAAGAATTTCCACTCGTATGGCCAGTTTCCACATCCATTTCCCCATCAATCTCATCTACACTACTGCTGCCATTAGCATCTTCCATTTCTTCAGGGACCGCATCCTCCAGGCCATCTTCTTCCACATCATCGAGTTCATCTTCTTCCAATATCATCTAGTTCATCATCAATCCACTGTCACTTTCAAAGTCATTCTCAATATCAGAAAGAGCCTCCAATACTGCCTGCAGATCCATATTTGTGTTTGTTTTGGATAAAAATACACACCATGTTTTTTATTTGCAGCTGTCAATGCCTGTTTTTTTAATTTTATGTTATTCATGGAGATGTTGCATTCCCGTTTGATTATAAACGGGAGCTGTGACGCACGCATACGTGGGGTGCAAACGCCTGACAAACGCTATTATTTTTTTATACAGTCAGAAAAAAGCAAGAAAAAAGCAGTAGATCTTACATGTATGGCTATTTATTTACCTGGGACATCTTGTTCCTGTTCTTCGTCAGCGTCAGTCTCAAGACCTGGATCCCTACGCAAATCAGCGCTGCTATCTCTGGACTGGCAAAAAACTGGTTCTGAATCTACTATGTCAGTCAGAGTTGCTAGCTCTTCAGGATCTCTAGTTTGTTCTCCGTGGTAGGCAAATATCCCTTCTCCTTCCTCATCACTTTCAACCTCAGAGAGACCGAATTCGTCGTCATCCAGCATTGCCAAAACATCGTCCAAATTTAGTCTAGTAGCCATTTTTTTTAAATCGATCAGCTGAGTTTGACGTCACGAATACCTTGGTTACCTAGGCGCTATATCTCAGCTATTTTAATTGCAGCTCTAGCTAAGCAAGGGACATGCCCAGGTATATTTAGCATATGCGTAGTTAAAACTAACGATTTTATATATTTCTTTTTATCGCGGTCATTTACAACTCCGCCATATGGCGGATACGGCGGTGAGTCGGTTAATGAGCCTTGGGATAAGCCACCACAAAGCAAGAGTGGGAGGAAAGTGTGTAGACACAAGACCATTGGTATACATGGTCTCGGTTTATGCCGATATTATGCGCATTTGCACTATGAATTTGATATAATTTGAAACCGGGGAAATCTGGAATGTCACACAAGGTAAGGGGGCTATCTTGAAATGTGGACCATTCGTGGTCTTGACGACCACCAAAAATGATGAGCCCACTATGTTCAGAAGTCATTTTTCTAGTGACAGGCAGTATTATCTCATTAGAAGATAAATATAGAAAATGACAAGATTGCAGCATCCATTTTTACTTGGGAGAGCATTCTTCCATACACGAGGAGTGATGAGATGGACACAATAGTAGAAACTGTTGGAACACACTTGGATGAGCTTAGTGCTACAGCAAAAAGTGATGGCTTGTATCCAATGCATAAGGCTTAGATAAGAGGACTACTTTGGTTTGTAAATGGGATCTACCTATAATTATTATTGGCCTGTTAGTTGCCTAACCGATTGCACGCCGTATTCCTAGTAGCCGCGGGAAAATTATTCATGAATTAACGAGGTATTTTACTTATTATTTTTATATCTTCCGTTCTGCAGGGACTCCACCCATGAAACCTGGGTCATATTCAGCCACATGATAGCTCTACTTCCTGTAAAAAAATCGAGCCTTCCTTACCAACTGGGCAGAACTAACCAGCATTATAAAACCTTGTCATCTTCTTGGGGGTGAATATTTTCATATTTTCACACTATTATACACACATTATAATGCCAACACAAGATGGAGCATCTATTTACAAACCCTCTACCAGCTGCAAAGCCAGTGGGTTGTTTTCCCCATCAAAATGCTAACACATAATAATACAAAAAACAAATTATAAGAGAGTGAAAATGCTAACACATACTAGAATAAAACCATAATATAAAACACAATTATGTAAGGGAGTGTCTTGGGTAGAGCTCCGGTCTTGCTGTCACGGGTAGAGTAGAACTTGCTCAGTCTCTTGGGTATAGCTTGCTTGGTCTCCGGCATGATATTTCACCATGTTTTTATTCTACACAAACATGAGATACCAGGATAAGAATAACACTTGAATACTGGAGAGACGAGAGAAGTAGACGAAGGGACAGGGAACGAGAGAAGTAGACGAAGGAGCAGGGAACAAGAGAGAAGTAGACGAAGGAGCAGGGAACAAGAGAGAAGCATAGAAAGGAGCAGGGGGTGCATAAACATTACTGATAGTCCACCAAGGTATGGTATTACGAAAACAGTCACGGCCTGTTGATCCACCACACAAAGGAACCTTACAAAAACAACACTGGGACCTTGCCTCATGCCTGTAACCTTTACTAATGCAAACTACACAGCGCTTCTTTGCACAGCACTGTGGGAAATGACCTAGTTTTAAATTGAGGCGATCTAGCTGACTATTTGCCTGACTACAACAACGTTGACCTGCACGCTGCCGAGAAGAGAAAGAACCAATCAAAGATTTAGCTAGAACAATCCTAGCTTCTAGATAATTACCCTTCCTTACTGATATTGGAGCTCGGACAGAAGAAAACAAAATAAATGAATTCAATAAACAAGCTTCTATCAGATACGAAAAAACCCTTTTCCACCATCTCCTAGACTTTCTACCCAAATTATAGTAGCCTATTCTCTGATCTGCTCTGTCCACACCTCTCATGAATGACTGATAATCAGGCAAACATGGGGGACATGGCAGATCCTCTCTAGAAACATCAATTTTGTGCCTTTTTACAGTAGGAGGTACTAAATTATTTTCCGCGGGATGTATATTAGTTATCATGTAGATTGACCGTTTATCTACCCAAACTAAAGCCAGGAGTGCACCATTAGACCTATAATCATAATAACCTCTATTTCTAATCGAAGCTTTTGTTACTAAATCTGGAGGAAAGTTCCTCCTAGTATACCTAGCTGTACCACATGCACCAAAGCCTTTACTTGTAAGCGTTTGAAATAAATTAGGACTAGTATAATAATTGTCCATGTACACATGGAAGTTCTTATGTTCTAATCCTTCTAACAAATCTAAAACAACTCTACTACACAAACCAGTTTTATCAGCTACTTCCACGTTCTTACCTGTATAAATCTGCAACCGATATATGTACCCATTCCTAGCATCACAAAGGACAAACACTTTTATCCCCCATTTTATTGGTTTGTCCTTCATATACTGTTTGAAGCCAAGCCTACCTTGAAAGGGAATCATAGCTTCATCAATACTAAGCTCTTGATGCAAGGTATATTCACTCTCAAACTTAGGAGTAATCAAATCTAATAACTTCCTTACCTTATAAAGCCGATCATAATTCATCCTACAAAAGCTTTCATTTCCTCTATATTAGTATCTACCCATGGCCTGGAGAGACTAGCCATCCTAGAAACGTAACTGTTCGTCTCTGCTACTAGGAGTTCCCACACTTCAAGAGTAAAAAAAAGGTAAAATGCATCTAAAAATGTACTTGATGCACCAAGCAATGAAGAAGTTGGACCAGCTGTTGCTGTATAGTCCAATTTCAAAGGAGTTGGCTCCTTTATTTCCCACTTACCTGTGACCTCAGTTAGCCTAGAACCAGTGCCAGATGCTTGGGCAGAACCAGTGCCAGATGCTCGGACAGAACCAGTGCCAGATGCTCGCACACGCCTATAACCTCTGGCACGCCTACTACCAGTACCTTTTGGAGGACCACTAGCAACACTTACGACTCCACTACCACTTGAGCTGCTTCCCCCTTGGCCAGTACTCCCTCGCCCGCCTCTCCCTCGGCCAGTACTCCCTCGCCCGCCTCTCCCTCGCACAACTCCAGCACCAGTCGTGTTCCCACGCCCTGTAGAGACTTCAGGCAAGGCTTCCTCATCCTCCAATGTAACAAAAGGAGTCATAGATGCCTCATCTCCACTCTCATCATCTGATGCTGTAGGAAAAGTAGTGGGGAGGGTGGGGAAAACAAGATATATATATATATATATCAAGTTTGTGGTCAACATTTGAAAATTCAAATTCAAATTCAAATCAACATCAACAACTCCAACCTACACTCTTAGCTATAACTTTTTTCCTATAACTATCCTGTCTGAATTTAGAATACCAACAGAATAAGCTAGTATTTGGCAATAGTACACACCAGTTGACTATGGGGATCAATTCACATATACGGCCAGTAGACCCTTAAAAATCGTGCGCGTATAATTAACTGGAAATTTTTTTTTAACTAAAGCATGGTGTTAATGGACGACCAGCCTTTGAAGACATTAATGAGAGTATTACTATCCTTTGAAGACATTAATGAGGGTAATGAGGGTATTGCAGATACAATCACTTCTGAGTATTCTGAGTATTGCAGATAGAATCAATTTTGAAAGTATGTCTCTGTTGGAAATAGGAGAAATTGTATTTCGTGATGTGGAAACGTTGATGACCTACCTTAGGGGCAAAGGACTTCTATCTACATCTGCTGATTGCTCCAAGTATGTTGCTAACGGTATATTCTATATTCTGTAGCTAAATTAAGTATGCTGGTAGTGACCATTTTTGTCTAAAGGTGTACTGCCAGGGTTGCCATGAGGGAGGTCAGAAGAGAGGATGTTTCAGATGGCTATTGCTGGAGATGCCCGGCATGTTCAACCAGGACCAGTCTCAGAGCAGGAAGTTTTTTTTCGAAATCGAAGTTAGCAATTATATACCCACTGTCAATGCCCTTGCTATATGCTGTTTCTTGGTTTTACATAGATTAACACTCAGGCAATGGGTCCTGATAATGTACCTGTGGGCTAGGGAGTATCCGGTATGCGAGGCAAGCCGAGATGCTGGCATCAGTCCACAAAGAGGAGTGGATATATACCAGTGGCTGAGGGAAGTCTGTTCGACCAAGTTATTGCAAGCGCCAATTGTGCTTGGAGGAGTGGTGCAAATCGACGAATCACTTTTCCGACACAAACCAAAGGTTTATAGACAGATATAGTATATTTAGAAACCTACCTTATCTTATTTTACCTAACATACAGCACCACAGAGGCAGACCTCCAGCCCAAGAAGTCTGGGTGTTTGGAATGGTCGCCATCACGACCTCACCAGCATTGGGTTACATGCAGGAAGTGGCCAAAAGAGATGCGGCCACCCTACTGCCCATCATACAAGCCCATATTGAACCCAACACAGTCATCCACTCCGACCAATGGAGGGCTTATAACCAAGTTGGATCGCTGGCTGGTGTCTCTAGCCACCAAACTGTCAACCATTCGTTGAATTTTGTAGACCCTGGGTCGGGTACCCATACACAAAACATTGAGTCATATTGGAATAGGGTCAAGACCAAACTGAAGAGGATGAAAGGATGCCATGCACATCAGACCGCAAGCTACCTGGATGAATTTATGTGGCGAGAGAGACATGGACAGTCCAAACACATTGCTTTTAATAATATAATGTTAAATATAAGGGATCAATTCACATATACGGCCAGTAGACGCTTGAAAATCGTGCGCGTATAATTAACTGAAAATAAATAATTAACTAAAAGCATAGCATAAACTGGCGTTAATGAACCTAATTATTATTCTTGCTATAATTCAATTGCTATATAATTTATAATTGTTATTCTTTCTATAAATCAAATTCTCAATTCATTCAATGGCCATTATTCTTGCTATAATTCAATTGCTATATATTTTATAATTGTTATTCTTTCTATAAATCAAATTCTCAATTCTTATTCCCATGAATTGTTATTTTATACATACATTTCATTATCATATCATTCATACAGGGTATTGTTGACTTATATTTAACATTATATTAACATTTCATATTAACATTTCATTATCATATCATTCATACAGGGTATTATTGACTTATATTTAACATTATATTATTAAATGCAATGTGTTTTGACTGTCCATGTCTCTCTCGCCACATAAATTCATCCAGGTAGCTTCCGGTCTGATGTGCATGGCATCCTTTCATCCTCTTCAGTTTGATCTTTACCCTATTCCAATACGACTCAATGTTTTGTGTATGGGTACCCGACCCAGGGTCTACAAAATTCAATGAATGGTTGACAGTTTGGTGGCTAGAGACACCAGCCAGCGATCCAACTTGAGTGGATGACTGTGTTGGGTGCAATATGGGCTTGTATAATGGGCAGTAGGGTGGCAGCATCTCTTTTGGCCACTTTCTGCATGTATCCCAAAGCTGGTGAGGTCGTGATGTCGACCATTCCAAACACCCAGACTTCTTGGGCTGGAGGTCTGCCTCTGTGGTGCTGTATGTTAGATTAGGTAAAGTAAGATAATGTGATCCAGATAAGGTAAAATAAGATAAGGTAGGTTTCTAAATATACTATATCTGTCTATAAACCTTTGGTTTGTGTCGGAAAAGTGATTCATCGATTTGCACCACCCCTCCAAGCACAATTGGCGCTTGCAATAACTTGGTCGAACAGACTTCCCTCAGCCACTGGTAGATATCCACCCCTCTTTGTGGACTGATGCCAGCATCTCGGCTTGCCTCGCATACCGGATACTCCCTAGCCCACAGATACATTATCAGGACCCATTGCCTGAGCGTTAATCTATGTAAAACCAAGAAACACAGCATATAGCAAGGGCATTGACAGTGGGTATATAATTGCTAACTTTGATTTCGAAAAAGATGGAAGTCCTTTGCCCCTAAGGTAGGTCATCAACGTTTCCACATCCCGAAATACAATCTCTCCTATTTCCAACAGAGACATGCTTTCAGAAGTGATTCTATCTGCAATACTCAGAAGTGATTCTATCTGCAATAGTCAGAAGTGATTCTATCTGCAATACCCTCATTACCCTCATTAATGTCTTCAAAGGATAGTAATACTCTCATTAATGTCTTCAAAGGATGATAGTCCATTAACACCATGCTTTTAGTTAATTATTTATTTTCAGTTAATTATACGCGCACGATTTTCAAGCGTCTACTGGCCGTATATGTGAATTGATCCAATATAAGTCAACAATACCCTGTATGAATGATATGATAATGAAATGTATGTATAAAATTACAATTCATGGGAATAAGAATTGGATGGGAATAAGAATTGAGAATTTGAATTATAGAAAGAATAACAATTTAGCAAGAATAATAATTAGGTTCATTAACGGCAGTTTATGCTATGCTTTAGTTAAAAAAAAAATTTCAGTTAATTATACGCGCACGATTTTTAAGGGTCTACTGGCCGTATATGTGAATTGATCCGACTATGGTAAACAAAGGCTATGAAGCGCTAAGGTTAGAAGAAACTTACAATCGAGAAGTCCATCCAAGCGCGCCTCTTCTCTTAGAGCAACTGGATCCAGAGTGTTTCCTCGGCATGCATAGATGTCTTCACCTTCTTCCGCAAATGAATCTGACCCAGAATCGCCAGAATCGTCGGCTAAAAGTTGAGAAATAACGTCCTCACAGGAGAGCATCTTTGAGCTGCAGTTTAAAAAAAAAGCTCGACCAACAAAAATGGCGTTCAACCGCAGGATTTTTGTTGCACGATGCATCAACCGGAAATAATCATTTTTGTGACGTTCTCTAGTCTACTAGGCATGTGCAGAACCCAACCGGGGCTGTTAGCTCGTAACGGTTCATTTTATATATTTTTGTGTGGCGAAGGATGTAAGGTCTCGCGCCATATGGCGCTTACGGCGTTTAATCGGCTAAACTAACTTTTGTGCCTAAACACAGAAAGGCTTAACAACCAGAGTTTAAGGTAAGCAATTGCTAGGGATTTCTGATATAACAGGTTCAATTAATCAGTTTCAATTTTCTTCAAAGACCCCTATATATCAGTCCCCGGTGAGAGAGTTGATACACAAATAACATTAAACTCTGCACAATATTTATAGCACTATATCAACATGATTGTGCAGATGACATGGTTTTAGTATGCACATGCATAGAGGAATCTCCTCATATACTATGACAAATATTTAAAAATTAATCACATCACCATAGCTAAATATGTGGGCAAGGGGAGTGCTGTATCAGCTTGCATTGTAATTTTTCATCAGATGACTTCCTACTTTGGTTCGGGCCCAGAGTAGTGCAGCTGCTAATAGCTGTATAGAAACCGATTTCTTTCTTTGGATCATGCCTAGTTCAATACAATACTTATAGCTACGGATGAGGTTTGTAGTTATATCTACCACAGCTATCTCAAACATTCCATGGCATACAGTGTGTCATGCATTAGTGTCTGTTTCAAGATCCTAGATAGATCTCAAAGGCATTCTATTCTGCAGTGATTTTTTCAACTCCATGCATCTTGGTCAGGTTGACGTGCGCACTCTTGGGATAGCTTTCGCTCTTTGAGAGTTTATTCTTAATATTCACAATGGTGCATCCGGCTCATAGTAGCTATGCGAACAGCAGGACTGAAAGATTGTTCTCGTATTTGGCTAAACAAATCCCATGAAAACTATGAAATAATTTTTATTTGTCCAAGTATACTTTAGGGTGTGAACTCTGTACCTAGTGATACATGCTTGAGAAGTTCTCACTATGTCCCTCTTTTGAATAGTTCAAGTTTCCTGTTTAAATGGCTTGTCACATTAATTTCTTGTTTCCTTCTAAAATGATGTTAATTTTTTTTTTAAAGAACCTATGTATGTGCATTATTTAGTAATGTGGAAGTACCTGTTTGCCATTACATACCACCATTTTATGGTTGGAAGTGGGTAATATTTTTAAGAAAAATCGTTGGCTCATGAGCATACATCTAAAAGCCCAAAAAGTTGTGCATTGGTAGCAATGCCTGTGATGAATAGTTGTTCACAAAATAAACAAATAGCTATAACAACTAAAGTTAACACTAACACTAATCAATTGTATGAAAATAGCTGCAATCTTCATTGATCACATTGAATGTCCCTAGTCCTAGCCCTAGCCCTAGCCCCAGCTCTAGCCCTCACCATACTGAGTTTGCAAATTAAGACAAAGGCTAACTAAGCGTGGAATAGGTTCCTAACATTAAAAAGAGTGCTCAATAGTCGAACATACATAAGAGATATCACATACTGCACATTCGCCATAGAGTTATTTGACACTTGAAAATAGTTGCTAAAAACCCAGTGACTGTATTTTGGCGACCATAGGGTTTCCTGCTTGACACTCTGAGACTTGGTGTAAAATTGTACACTTGCATCTGCTGCATTATCATCAATAATTTTTCATCTCTATAGCAACAGAAAGCTGCTCTACATTCTTACTAGTTATCTGGGGTCATTATCTGAAAAGCTAGAAAAGATTGGTACATGCATTATTTTGATTGGATTTAATATTGTGTAACTGCCAATTTTCAATATATATATCATGCTCTACTCTTATATATAAATGTATGGAATGCATATGTGATGGAGTGTGTAGGTTATGTATGTATGTACACATGTATCATGAATATAGTTGAGTGTAGTCTCTGAATGGTCATTCATACTACAACCAGGGATGCACTCCCAAAATTAAAGAGGTGCAAGTTAAAGTTAATATATTAGAGTCTCAGAATATGTAATTTTCACTCACATCAGAATTATTTTCACGTTATCTCTTCTAGAGGATTTCTTGAAGTGTGAAGTGTCAGATGCAGACATCTGATTACTGTTTTATCACTATTTTTGACTCATTCCTGGTAAAACTAATTATGAACTTAGAACAACTGTGATTTAGGAATTACATGAAATCTGGAAAGGAATTGGAGGTATTACATGGACCTGAGGGCACAATATCCTTGCCAGTGAAACTATTCTCGGCATTACTTCAGAGGATAAACCATGTAGCATAAATATGTGCCTATCCTAATAGTATATTGTAGGTATTTTTCAGTAAGGTAATAATTATTTAATTCCTACAATTATATGCTTTCTTGCTAAATGTTTCAATTCTATTACCATTGTCATTCATTCAAATATTGAACTTTTGCATAGAGTAGAAAGGTTGCATTCCATACTTGAGTACTACAATTTGCTATATGCCTCATATATGTCCAATTGTACTTTCTCGTATAAACTCTCTGTGGTGCATGCTTTCCACCTTTAATATTCAATAGGCAGGCGGTTATAGAAGACATACTCTTAACACACAGTTCATGGCCATAATAATTATTATTACCACCACTAGGCAGAGCTTAAATTGCTGATATTATTTAGAGACATCATTTTGCAGATGAAGATCGTCTTTGTTTGCTCTACCATTGTTCAACATATGAAACCAAAAAGTCACTTGCATTGTTGTAGTGATGTTTGGCTAACAAACCACTGCTCCTATCCTTGGTGTCCAATTTTCTTTTAGAAATGCTCAGGTTATCAATAACAGTGAAATCCTTCCCATAATATGATCACATGATCACATCAGATGTACTGCATCTGATGAGATCATGTAACCGTATGAGAGGATGAATTGTGTGAAAGTAGTGCCTGTGTTATGATGTTGAAAATCTAATATTTTCAGCCACATGGCTACATGTGTTTAATAATAATTATTGCTTTGTTATAGACAAAAAGCATAGCCAGACCCGCTCTCAGGTGTTTGACATTGGGTGTACAGTCTTCAACTTAACTCCACAATTGGCTTCATTACAACTGTACAAACAAAATTAAGTTTATCACATCAGCTCAAACTACTTAAAGTTTTTTTACTCACTCAGCTTTGAAAAATGCAATAGTATGCCTACTGATATTATTATGTTACACCTGCTCAGAGAAGGGTGAAAGTATCTTGAAAACAATGATGTCACAGAATGAGGTAGACAAAAGTGTAGCTTGCTAAAACTTAAATCTTTCAACAATGAAATAATCAAGGCTTGTCCTATAGAACATGTAAAGCTATATAGACACTTGAAGAGTTGGAGAAAGGAGTTAATACCATGGTTTAATTATATTTGGAGCTAAATATAATTATATTACCAGCTTTCGTGACAGAGTTGAATAATGTTTCAAGTTTTGCACAATAATTTTGGGGGAATTATTTAAAAATTGAAATATATAATGAGGTAAGGTGTTATTCAATCCTTCAACTATCCAAGCAAGGGAGTGCAGTTTTGAGGCGGGAGGGGGAAAATCTCATGGCATCTTTCTGTATCTAGATGTATGTTTCATCAAATGGCTAGTCTGGGTGCTCCTGTTGCGTTAGCCACTCTGGGATGCATAGGCAGAAGTTGCAGCTCCAGCAATTATACGTTGGAAATTCTATTAATTATGAAATTCAGCATTTTAGCAATTCTGTGAGTTATGCAAATGCACATGCACATATGCACCACCTCCATAATTATTAAATTACAGATTTTTTATTTTGCAGGGTGATAAGAAGTTGGAAGACTTATCTTCTTTGATTTAGTAGAGTAAGCAAACCATTACTACTGTACTCACATTAGGCAGCTATAGTGACTGGCGAGCCATCATAAAAATCACACAGCAGAACATGTTAGGAATTGATGATCTTGTTTTTATTAGCTTACCTAAAAACAGTGTGCATTTTTAATCTTTTTTTACCTTTCTTTTACATAATTAGTTTTTATAAAGTATCATTTTAGATATTTATATTTGGTGTCAATGACGAAACTTTAGGCAGTAATTCGGAACCTTTGCATTATGTTTGGTTCGGTTGGATTGCATCTAGTTTCTTGAATTTTTCTTACCAAGTGTGAACATCAATATTTTTTTAAATGAGGTAAACAATGTAGGATAGCCATCTCTGTTGGTGTTTGATACAGAGCATTTTCGCAGAGCATCAGTATCGATTGAGCTCACATGTGCTAATTGTACCCTATGGAGGTGAAAGGTGTTATGAGAGGTAGTGAATAGCTTCAGTATAGGTTGAGCTCATGTGTGGGTATTGTGAGATATGGAGGTCAAAGGTGTTATAGAGGTCAATATAGTATTGAACATAGCTACCCCTAGTTCAAGCTGTACTGATGAGCCCTAACCCAATTAGTATTGAAAATGAAATGAGTTAGCTATATAAGGCTTGCTAGTTTCATTACTACAGCTTGAGCTAGGGTTTTCACTACAGCTTGAGCTAGGGCTAACTAGGGGCATGACCTAAGTTATAGCTAGTGCTAGTTATACCAGGATTGCACAATTCTATAATGAGAGTAAAACTAGTGCCTACATCCCATTTACATCATATTTATGATACTCACTATTAGGTAAAGGATCGCTATAGAAGCTGGTGGCGTGTTAAAGAAGAGTGAATCTGAAATACTTGCCAAAATATTGAAATCTTCTGGAAGTTCAAGAGTGATATGGTCCAATACTTATTCTACCACAAAACCAGGAACACTCCAAACACAAACAAATAATTTGGACAAGGGTAATGAAGGTAAACACATTGCTGTTATTGATGTTGCTGTTCATATAGTGATGCTTACTTACATTAAAAAAAGGCTTAATCCATAGTCAATGATATCATAACTTCCAAATATCTTTGTCTGGTGTCTAATAACATAATCAGGACTGGGTACCAGTAGCTAGTTAGCTAGAGCAATGAAATATTGGTACAGTTTTGATGGTGATACCCAAGTCTTGATGAGTGAGGAACAAGTGCTGAACATAAACATGTCTCAAAATCTATGATTATTTTTATTCCTTTTGCAGTAACAGCAGTGGCTCCATGATTACAGCTTAGAAATATGCAAATGGTGAATCGAGTGAAGATTTGTCTAATTTTGACGCTGATTATACTAGTCTTCCCAATTTTGATGGCTATACTGATATTGATTGTGGCAACTTTGAAGGCAAAATTATTATGGCAGCTTACGATTTTCAAACATTCAAACATTACATTGCAATGGCAAAGTGTGCAAATTTGAAGATTTAATTGGATATAATTTCGTAAAACTTATAAACAATAATGAAACAAGCTATCCCCCCAAAGGAACTCATCAACACACCTCTTCGGAAGATGTTGGGCATTGTACTGTTATAGAAAATCAAATGACCACTGGGTGATCAAATGACTAAATATATATGAATAATGTGGTCAATAATCATGGCTAAATTAGAAATACTGACAAGTTGTAATCATTATTATATTTAATCACAAGACTAATGAATAACTTTATTATAATTAACCTTAATTTTCGTATATCACTTTTGCAATGGTCAACTTGTGTGAATATGTCATTATTGAGTTATCACAATGTATTTGTATTTTTTAATTGAAGTTGTTAAACTCAATTTATTTGCATTATGGGATCAATGAGTAGACATGCTCTAGTAACTGGTGACTGGTGGAAAGTTCAACACAATTCAGGTCTTAACTTTATGTGGTGAAAATAGTGCTTTAAAAATATGTGATGCATTGAAAGAGTGGATACTGTTGCCATTCCTCCAATGTTATGCTATTGTTGCCAATGAGACAGACCTTTACTGGCACTTGTTTACAGACAAGATTCATACAATTTCTGGGGATATAAGACTCATACAAGTTATTTGTAGAGAGAGAACAATTTTACTCTTTGTACCAACATTATGGGCACTAAAAGCTTCCTCTTCTAACTATAACAAAATACAAGAATCCTTGGTGTTTTCATGCAGTTAGATGCTTTCCTGTATGAGGTAAATAGTATTTAAATTGTGTGGTAAGCTGTGTTTATATATCGCAAGTAGCTAATGGCAATCTTTTAAAAATATCATCATTCAGGCATCAGACTGCTTAGTAGTTCCAGAGGCATAGTCATGCCTTTTTGGTGCTTAGAAGAACATTTAAATATTTACCGTTAGTTCCTTTGTTGCTATGCCCTATCATAGATGTACCCATACCCTTGTCCTTAGTTGTAGTCCTAGATCTGGGGTTATGTCTAGTCTACAGCGATCACTCTAATTTATAGAATTTTATGATTATCCTGAAATACAGTCTATAGAATTGAATCGAGTGCAAATGTGCAGATATCTTTGAAGGGAGTTAGTCTCGCATATCCAGACACTTTGCCAAATAGCTTCACTCTGATTTAGTAAAGGGTCTGGCTATGCGAGCAAGATGAGTGGGAGTATAAACCATCTTAATCATGCATACCAAGCTAAATCTTAGTTCATGGCTCCACAAACAAGTAATCTTGCAAAATGTAGTATAAATCTCTGTGATTGTACCTGTTTTCTAACTGAGATGGAGGTTGCTGGCAACTTATTGTTCGGACCCACTAAGCTTGTCTCTGTGCAATATCTTCCTTCAAATTGTCCAGATATGAGGACCCCTTGCAGTATTCAGAACAGATCTAGGCCTACCATACTTTCCATTAACCTTGTCATGTAAGATGACAGTATATTTGCCATTATGTTGGATATATAACTCCAGAACTATAGAATGGATAAAACCAATGAATGTAAAATACCTTGCCAAGTGTTGCACTGAAGGCATTAGAAATTCAGTCACTACATAGCTTGGGTTTCATTCTGAACAGTAGGCGGTAGCGAATTTAAAGTCTGGGTGAGAAGTAGAAGAAGTAGTAAAGTTCTTAGTTAGTGATTGAGAGTGAATTTTTAAGATATTAATTTTTTTAGGGGATGATTGTTTAATCAGAATATTGGAGCCAAATACTTAAAATTGAAAATTGAATCAAATTCTTCCCCTTATCATCCATACAAGTAAATGTGATTTCTCTGCAAGTAAAAATGATTGGTTAAGTAGGTAGCAGTAGGAAGCAGACAATTTGTACCTATGCGGGAGTGTGTGTGTGTGTGCTGTGGGTTGGGATGGGAGGGGTTGTCACATGTGCTCTGAATAATTCGTTTTAAACAATTAGTGTTTGTTCTCCCATACTAATATTGGTGTGATGTTTATCAAACAATGAAACAAACAAAAATATTTGATTAGACCACTTGAACTACTTGTACAAAGCATTAATAGTTAGCTATTATAATACTAGAGTGGTCTGCATAACCCTCACCAAACAATTCCATATGTTTCTCCACGATACATGGCATGTCGGTGACCCTATGACTACTAATAGTTTAATGGCTTTTGAAATAATATATCTTACATGTTGGGTATGGGTGAGAAGTTGTGGCGTCTTATCATAAACTTCTCCATTTCTTTGACATTATGGTTCGCGTTTTGATTTTTATAAAATTGTGGTTACACTTGAAAGTTTTGTAAGTAGGCCAAAACGTTTAAAATAGTATGAAGTTTCTCACACATTTGTTGCACATCAAAAATTTGTTTAGCCTTAGTTTCTAGCATTTAAGTTTGTGACCTTCAGTTCATACATCTTTGTACCTGGAATTACACTATTGGATTCCTTTCTTCAACAAGAGTTACTCCATTGCATACCTATGCCACTCCCCCCAAACCTGTACATACTCATTCATCTGAGCTAGTACAAAACAATGGCCTGATAATGTAATAACTTTTCATAACTCAATGATTCCTCAGCTTGTGTTTTATTCAATTTCTTGTAGCTATTTTTGAACTTGATAGTACATGCCAGTGGAGAATGTGCCGGATCGGTATGATAGAAGAAAGATGTGGGCATTAGCTTGAGGGATACAATCCAGGTTCCAAATTATCACATGAGCCAGGTAGATACCCAATAAATTTTGTATAAATGTTTAAAGCATAGAACATTTTTGGCTAACCATCTAACTGTTAAGAACTGCTCTCATGTATGAAATGTCTTGTTGCATTGAAATAGCATTAAATAATGCAACAGATTTTTGGTATGCATGTTTACTACTAGAAAATGGTCATTTAAGTTAGTGTGACATTATCTCTAGCAGCAATAGAGGCCGTCCGGGGCCTAAATAAGTATACAATGCACAAGAACTAATCAAATACATTGGGCTGGTATCAGAGAAGAATTGCTTGTTATTATATGTTTATGATGGTGTTACAGCATATTATACTGGTCACGTCCACACTGGTATTTCAATAAACAGCACATGCAGGAAATAAATAACATGTTGCTGTTTATCTCCTCTTATGGGTGAGCTACCTAGATATCTGAAGGAGACCTGTGCTGAGAAAAGAAAGAGGATAGAGCTAAGGCAAAGGTAGCATAATTGAGGATCAAGATGTATGCAGCTATATATTTCAGTTGCTACAGCAAACTGGATTATGTCAAAATTCTAGCAAGTTTCATCCAAGCTCATCTGACATCCACAGCAAAGGTAAAATTGTGTTTAATTCACTCTCGGATTATTATAATTATCTTGATAGTAATTCATAGAATAGTCCTGCGTCGATTGAGCACACCACTCACTTCAATGACTGATTTTCATTTGAAAATGCTCCAGACTATTTTGCTGCCTGCATAGATCAACTACTAATCCCAAGATAGACTTGGCTATTTTTAAATCCTGTATAATTATATACACTCCTCACTTAATGCATAATAGATTACCAAAAAATGTACATTGGTTGTGTCCACAATAATTTTTGAATTAATAAATTGTGTCCTCCAACAAAAGCTTATGCATATACTGAAATACATAACTCAAACTGACTTCTCTGATAAGAATAAGTTGCTCTGATAGAGATAACTGCCCACATTAAACAACAGCTTTGTAGCCACAGCACTATCTTCATCATTATGTATGGTGTATATGTCTCAACTCATTTGGTTGAACAACCTGCAGCTATTAACCCTCTCACTGGCATAAGCGACTTAAGTCGTGAAAACTGATTAACCTTGACAAAAATTTTTGACCGTTCACGGTATAAACTTTAAAAATTGCACGAGTATGCCTGAAGCATGCCTCTAATATATCCCTGAATACTGGAAAATAAAGCATTAGGAAAGGGAAGTAAGCGTGCCAGCAAACATCACTTCCTGTTCATTCCCGATCTCAAAGAAGAAATGGCGACCCGCTTTAGTAGAGACGAAGTTTTAGACTTCCTATTTGAGGATCACTTCGGCCTGTCCGAGATTGACGTTAGTGAAGTAGAGGAAGATGATGCATGTGCTTACCTGGGAAGTGGCGTAATTGACGGTGATGCTATGGCAGAAGCTGTTGTCACCGACCACGAAGCAAGTTTTCAAATTATAGGTCGCCCTACTCTGCCAAGCCAAGCTTCAGACGATAGCGATGATCATGAAGACTTCCCCCAAGGTAAGAATAGATAAGAGTTGTAAAGTAAGGGCTAGTAAGTAGCATAATAAGGGTTGGAGGAGAGGTTATTATTTATAATGTAGCACTATGTGTTTGTCTGAGTTATGCTGAACATGCAGACCTTCACAATGCCAATCATTGCCCTTTTATTTTTTATAATTTAGCATTGTGAAGGTATGTTATGCACACTTTGCACATACTTTTATTTATTTTTCAGTACTATGGACCCTAGCCCTTACTTCTTCTTTGTTATGATATTCACATCTTTGTGGTTTGTTATAATTGACTAAAAATTGTAGTTGTTGTTGACCAAAAGTTGACTAGCTGATTTCATGCGTACGAAACCGAGCCTTTTTCAACTTATAATGATATTCACATCTTTGTGTTTTTTTAATAATCAACCAATTTTTTTTTGTTGACAAAGAGGAGTTGTTGTTGTTGACCAAAGTTGACCGGCTAACATTGCTGGTTTCATGTATAATATGAAATTGAGATGGTATAAACCCTATATAAACCCTTTTATTTTACTTCCTGTTTCTTATAACAATATTCACATTTCTGTGGTCCATTGCTAAGCAACAACAATTTACCGTAACATCCCTTCATGCATCAGCTATCACCTGATATATAGTTGTTGGGTACTTGTCTTCATGTGATCCTCTATAAAATAAAAAATGTGAAATTGTGTCAACTTTTGTAAAAAGTCCTCCGTTAATCTGCATTAAGGCATAGCAGTTATTTCTGGGAGTGATTAGTGATTACACCTTATAAGATCCATACCGAGCATGTGTGTGCATGTGTGGTGAGTGCATGTGTGCTGTGTATGTGTGTATGTTGTGAGTTAGTGTGTGTGACAATTTTATATGCCAGTATAACGTTTAACAGAGCTGAGTTAAACCTAGAGCTAATATATTATCCCAGAAAAATCAGAAGGCTAATTATCTTAAATAACACGTTCATAAACACATGCATCATGCCGTACGTGAGATGAACTTGTGTGGATTCCCAGGAATGTAACAAGAATCCCAATTCCCTTGCCACATGTGTGTAATGGGCTAGTAATTCTACCATCCTTAGACTTTGGCTCAATCCCAACAACATAGGAATGTAACATAACCCTACCAGAGTACCAGAGTACATTTATATCAGAAAGAGATAGTATGCTATCTGGTACACTGTGTATAAATCAACATGGTTGCCTTCACAATGATGAATTTTGGCTTGCCAGAGCTACAGCAGTAATTACACAAGACAGAAAATGGTTTATTTCTACCAAACAAAAATTGTGAGGTTGTCTTGTCAAGAGATTTCTCAATGCAGACCACAAACACAAATGTGAACACCAAATATAATATTGGTGTACTACAACTTGTGTGATCACATGGGTAAATCTTTGTTTCATTTCTTCTTTAAAATATCAGTCATATTTTTAATATTTTTTCTTGTTTTGGGAATGGTGTAGCATGCTCTATATAATTATTGTTTGACTCCTATTTTATATATGTGGACACCAAAAAACTCGCAAAACAGGTTTAAGGGGTGGACGAAATCTCAAAATGTCAATTTTTGGGTCAACTTAAAACACTCTTAACTCTTTTTTTTGTAACCTGTGTGATATTTTAGTAGACATACCAATACGGCCAAAAAAGAGGAGGTCATCACAGATGGCAAGTGCACATATTGCATTTTGGGGCAACGCTTCCAGATAGTTGAGTTGATGGATCGTTCTGGTTCTGTGTTGCACCCAACAGACACTTCTGGAGTAGTTCCTTGTCACACAGCCGTGTGAAGACAGGTTTCACATACTCAGCAAGTTGTTCAGGAATTGTGGGGGTGTGCTTGGGTACTGGCTGGCCTCTAGCAACAGCATGGTTGGACTTGCACCAGGACTCCTCACCATCTGGACAGTACTGGGTTGCTATCGGTGGAAGAAGAATGGTAGAACACTGCCCAACAAGCAGCCATCATTAGTGCCGGGTTGGCTCTTATGTGGTTCCCGTAACATTGCTGCATGCACTTTATCACAGCCTCGGTGATATCTTTGGCACCAGTCCACGGGAGCTGCTTCTGAACCATTACTGGTTCTACAGAGGTGGCTGGGGCAACAGTCGATCTGCTGCCACATTTTTTGGTTATCCGCTTCCCCTTAGCTCCTGCTGCAGCAGCCTTAGCAGCATGGGTGGCTTTTTGGTCCACTACATAGCTAAACACAGGGTTCTTTCGAAGCTCGAGCAAGGCCTTGCCCATATGCTTTTGGGCATGCCCTACACATTCATGCTTGACAATGGTAACTCTATCACCATATACTTGCTTTTCATAGAGCAACTTTACGGTTTTGGAGTCACCATCGGAAATTATCTGGGGAGAAAGAAACAACATAACAGTGAAATCATAACAGTGAAATCAATTATAAAGTTATGCATTAACTCTCACCGTTGTATAATGAAGTTTCAGGTTTTCTTCTGACCATTGCCAAATCCTCAGTGCACATTCAGGCTCCATCATGGGCGAGGATCCATCATAGTTCTTATTGCACTTAAGGGGGAAAGAAGGCTGTGTATCGCGTAGTCTCATATAAAGTACCATATCTTTGCTCGCATTCACTCTAGTTTCCCAATTTATATATCAAATTATAGCTTGCAGTCTGTGCTTTCTAATGGTAAGTCTCTTTTGTCATTTAGTTTCGCCATAATTTTTTCCTGGCTCATTATAGGCTCTTCCAGTGCGGACCGTAAGCCGTTAAGTAAACCACGTTGCAGTAACGACCTTTGCGAGGCTCTTATTCGGTCTATTAGTCAATCATAATAAGCACTACAAACTGCGCGTCTTGAAATTTCGAAAAAAAGTTTTTTTGTTGCATTTTCTGAACATAGATTTATGACATCACGTTAAATTTCCATCTATAGGTATTTTTTAGTAATCCTATCAAACAAAAACTCTCGCGCAAGTTGTAGAATATAAAATTTGCTTTCAAATGAAATAATTTTTTTTATGAAATGATAAAAAATATTCAAGTTATCATTTGAACGGTTTTTCAAAAATCACTTCAGAGATATTGAGCCTTGAAGTCCAAGCAGTTTGTAATCACATCCCAGCTGCCCCTGCTTCACTAGAATACATCCCCTCATTACTAGAATTGTGTGTGTACAAACAAAATGTTGAAAGCAACCAATTGACTTTCACAGTCCTTTATTTTTTCAACAACAGCAGTATCCTACATCCTAACTACAACTTCAAAACCAACAACAATTATATATATATACATACACATAAATTAAAGACGCATCAGACTTGTTACGTTGCTTTGCTAATATTGAATTAGCAAACATAAACACATCATCATTTGCAGGGCTCCCATGCCCAGGTCCATCCATCGTCGCCCTCCACACATGTCTTCCGACACCCTCCAGTAATCCCTGAAAAACAATAGAACACAAACAAAAGTCATCCTCCAGTAATTTCTAAGCTTGACAAAAATACACATAAACAAAAGTATCTTCCAGTAATCTTTGTTTGAAATCTCTGTTTGACAATAGAAAGCAAGACACAAACAAAATAAAAATGTTACAGGTCCCCCTTGCCAGGACCATACAATGCTCCGCCCTCCATTGAAACTCTGCTGCCTCTCGATGGCAAGCCCGACACTTGTTGCACTCCCGTTTATGTGCATTTGTATACCCATCACTAATTAATGTGTGTGTACCTAAGCTTCAGTCTCTCCACTGAACGCTAAAAAAGTTTTTGTGTTCCTACAACTTCCATAGAAACCGAAGAGCCTTCAAAATTGGCTTCACAATTTACCTTGTGACCCTCAAACCATTCTGTGTAACTTGCTTCTGTTTCATCTTCAGGTCTTCGCGCACAAGCTTGAAATTAGACATAAGATAATAATCTAAAAGCTCTCCAGTGTCCCAAGACATCACCGCAACCAAGCCATAATTTGATTTGTGGCCCTGTCTAAGCCATGTGCCGTCAACAGTAATACTAACATCAATGATGTCTTCATGCCTAACCCTATAAAAATAATGTAACCTATGAGCGGCATCCAACATAATACTCTGTTACTGCATTTGCGTCAATCCCTATTGACCTAGTATATATTTTTTAAACAAGTGGAACTAAGAGGGGGCAACATATCCATGACTGCAGTGATGTCTTCCAGACCAGAATGACTAATTCCAGCAATGCGAGCACCCAGTACTGACTGGATGTTCAAAGAATGCTTCTACAGATACAGGGTTTGAGATGTCTCGAGTGTTACTACAATTTGAACAAAAAGTAAACCATGCCTGCCCTACGGGCTTCAGTTGCAAGGGAGCTCAGTTACCAACTTATTACACCTTTCTATGACCTCTCTAAGCTTATCTAAGTTTATTATACGATTACCCTTACCTAGTTCTCCAACACCACCCGAGTCCAAAGAGGTAGAGCCAGTAGATCCAGTAGCAACAGCCACAGAAGCAGCTGAACTATCCATGAGAGCCAACTTCTTCCTGGTCATAGTCACTTGTCATAGTCACCAATGGAACTGGCCTCTCTTCAGACATTTGCAATTGATTGCAAGGTAAGTGAAGGTTCACAGAAGGCGCTACCCCACCCACAGGATCCAAGAGACTCACTAACAAAGGAAAGGAAACAGCTAGTAACTTTTTAGTATGGAGATAAACATTAAAACTTGCCTTGCGCGGCTACTGTGACAGGCTCAACAACAGCCGCCTGTAGGGCTTTCTTCTTCTTGTCTTCACTCTTCTTGAATCCTTGGCCTTTCTGTTTAAAATGCTTCTCTGTTCTCTTCCCCATAACTCAACAGTGTAAAAGTTTCAAGTGAACCTTGACCTAAAAAAACGTGCTCATCTTAGCGGTTGCGCACTACCCCCCACCTGGCCAATTCATTGCGCAAATGACTGGTAAGGGTCTCCATGAAATTGGCAACATTTTGATATATAAAAACTGTATTTTGGGTAGGCGATCATCGCCGCCCGCCCGATTGTAGCCAGGTAAGACTGGGAGAGAACCTCTTCCAATGTGAAGTGAAATGAAATGAAATGGAATAATAATGCACTGTATAAAAATGGCTATATCTTCTGATGCAAGTATTCACTTGCTCTGAAACTTGAAACTCAAACTCCAGACATATTATGAACCCTTTTGGGCCCATAAAAAAAAAATAGAAAAAATATGTGTTTTCAGCCCTCTTCCCCCCTTAACCCCAATGCCCATCCCACCAGAGCCTGCATGAATATATATTATATATATATATACAAATGTATATTAAACATATGTTTTGTGTGTGGAAAGTATGTACGTTTATGTATGTATGTATAAACCTGAACTCATTTGTCTAGTCCATCATGAGCTGAGCACTCTGGACAAACCTTGCTGAGGACTGCAACTTCAAGCACCTGTCCATCTCCCAAGACATTACCGCCACAACACCATATGCCACTGTGTGACCCCGCTTTGACCATGTTCTATCACAGGTGACGGTGATGTAAATGACCTCCTCCTCAGAGACCCCTCTCAGCTTATGAAGGTGTGCAGAGGCACAGGCCTCAGCTTTCATTTCTCTTAGCCTAGCCAGCTCCCGATTGTATTTGGAGAACGCTGGCACACTAATGATGGAGGCAATCCCACCACTCGGCAGAATGTATCCAGACCTTTGCTTCCCATAACAAACAACCGGGCGGCAAGAACAGTCATGGAGTTCACGCTTTTCGAGGACTGTGGATATGAAAAAATGCTATGGATATTACACTTAGGGTTAGTTCACATCAAGAACATCTTCGTCACCATGCCATGGCAGTTATCCAAGTCTTCCCTTACCTCCATTGGAAAATAGCAGTCAGCACACACAGTCTTCTTCACTGAAGCCTGCAATTCCTGACAGTCTATAATTCTCGACCCTCCATTTCTGCACAAGTTTCAAAAGGAAGGCTATCAAGAATGTCAGTCTCCAGCAAATATAACTGGCTGCTACCCCTGCATTCTCCACGGTTGATGGCAAAGAGAGCACCAGCTTCTTACCACTAGCTCTCAATGAAGGCGAAGGTAATTCACTCACAGCAGTGGAAAAATATGCCTCACTTGAAACATTTGGCTGCCTTGCTCCTTTGTTGGGTACTCGCCGCTTCCTTCTATGCTGAGAGAAACTCTTGTAGAACTTTGGGCCTGAAGTAGGCAGAGCAGAGCAAGGAGAAGTGGGCATTATCTGGCTCAAGCGGGAAATGTCTTACACGGGCGACCCAGACTGGTGTGCAGTGCAATTCGAGCATGAAAAGTAGCTGCGCAGTTTCTATAGCTACCTTTACGTCATATAAGCTTCATTTTGCACTACTTTTTCGATACTGGGGATGACGGGTCGCATTTTATGCCTCGAAGAAGTCAATGGTTTGGTTTTTTTGGCTTCATTTCTCCACAGCCTTACTTGGTTAATGTTTGAAAAGAAATTGGAGGTGTGTGTGCAAAGTCCATCATAACTTAGCAATGAAGAATACAAATGACAATAATTCACAAAGAGCATGTAGGTAATATATGAGAGGGTGGAAAAAGGGGGAGGAAAAAAGGAGGTTTAGTTCCCACTTAACTAATTAAACGTCATAAGCACCTAATGACACTAACTTGGACAACTTGGGGGGAGGACGGGAGAATTAATCAAAGAATTTGCCTTACATTCATTAAAACATTAATAGCAATGCATTTAAGCGACTAGAGTATTTCTCGATTGAGTAAAACACCAAAAAATAGGCAAAAGATTCTCAACAAAAGTAACGACTTGTGTCTGTTAAATTTTCAACCTAGCCGCTGAACTGATTCAGCACTCTCTCACTGCTTTGAAAATATAGATTAACATAAACAGAACAATCTAACCAGTTCAAGGTGTGCAATTAGAAGCAATTCTCTGCAGTTGCCTTTGTATCCACTAGCAAACAAGTGAGTGGTCAGTGGCTGTATAGAGAATCTTGTTCTTCTAAGTAAGAGATAAGTAGATGCAATTATGGAGAAATGAAGCAGCCTAGCATTCTTTATTATATCTATGGATATAGCAACAAAATATGGATGTGCTGATTTGTGAAGTGTACAAGAAGAAACAAGTTAGAAATATTATTAAATATGCTTTGAGTACCGCAAGAGAATTTACAGTCTTGTAGTTTTTCATCACTCCTCTATACAAACAAACAAACCAAAAAAAACAACTTCAAACAAGAAGAAATAAAAAGAGACAACTATATTGGATTTATCCATCATAATAAAATGGAGGCTTAACCACCAATCTATACCACAATAATTAGATGACATTTTACCCTTTAAACCGATGAACAGAGATATAATAATTGTTCTTTTAAGGTTTCTAACTGTGGTTGTATAGATGGTTGGCTTTCACTCTTTTTGACAGGTCAATTCAACATGACACAAGTAGCATGGGAATGGTGATTATTTTTTAAATTCCAAAGTTCCTCTCACACACATCATGGTGCATGTGCTTATGAATGTGTAGTTTTAGTTTAGCAGTACACTGCAACCTTGCCAATCCGAATAGACCTGTTGTTCAGATGGGTGAGTTAGTTTCGGTTATTCAAACTGTAAAATTTGTACTGTGGTTTTAATAATTTAGAAAGGACTGCATGTGTACAGGTAACTACTCTATACTAAAAATACTGTAGGATTGATTTTAACCATCTATACGAAAGGAGATGGTATGTTATCTGGTACACAACATGCATGTGTATAAATTGATAATATGGTGCCATAGCTTTGGTCAAGAGTATGTATTTGTAGTATAGATGGTCAGTTTTTGTTTCACTTTTTTGACAGGTAAATTCAAATGAACACATGGATACACATGCACATATAACACACACACACTCACACACATACATTCACGCACTGTGTAAATATAGTCTGGTATTGTAAGAGGCGTTGTCTTGTTGATGTTTGAAGTCACCTAAGTGTCATGATAACCAGTTGTGCCTATTAATCCACAGGGCATTCTTGTTGAGTATGAAAGAAATCCAATTGTGCAATTCCAGGTATTGAGGAAGGGAGTGAATCCAACACTGAACTGTAGTTTAGGTATTCATTGTTGTCACTGGAATTCACTGGCTCTGGTTGACTTATATGCAAGCCTATGAGGAACTTGAACTATGCTCATTACATCTATTTCTTAATGTAATTTGTTTACTGCAAATGTTAATTATTTTGCAGTTATCCTGCTATATGACTATTATGAGAAGACTAATATTTAAACTTGGGTACATGTCCTTGGTGTAAATTGCCAAATTATCTTTAATTTCCAAAAGTACTTCACTGCTTCAAAAGTTATTTTGTTATGTAATACAGATGGTCTACCTGACTTTGCCTGTAGCTATCTTAGTAACCATGAGCTGAGTTTTACTGATTATTAATAGGTGATTTGTATGCCATGTTTTGCCATTAGCAAGTAAGCAAAAACGGACAGGAAATGAAGGTAACAAAATTGAAAACAAGAAGTTGTGGCTTCACAACTTTTTATGCACAAAACTGATGAGAATGTTTAAATATTTTGGGCAAGTTACAAAGCTTTAGAGTTTAAAATAATTTGATTTTTATCAAAACAGGGACCTTTTGACAAAGGCAATGAGGGAGGACATGATAAATCCACATAACTTCTTCCCCATATCCAGCACACAAGGTGTTTAAGGAAATTGTAGGTTGGTATAGGGTCAATGACAAAAGTTCGACTAGATATATATATACCAGATTAATTTTTTTAATATAAATTCCCTAAAAATAAATGTTGAATTGAAAGAAAATGAAACAAGAATCGACCAATGTAAACCATAAACATAATAGGATGGACCATATACCTCATCTTTGGCCAACATTTAAAAAAATTACTTCAACAGCCTCATCTATGGGAACATTGGTAAATAGAGAAGACACATCAAAACTGACAAGACACTCTTCCTATGCCAAACATTCATCTTAAATACACTTGATAAATTGCCCAGAATCCTTGACATATGTATTTATATTTCGAGCTAGAGGTGAAATCTATATGCTATGAACTTGGAAAGATTACACATATACAAAACACAATAGGCTAAAGGTTAGAAGCAAACCAGCACTGGAAGTAGACCAACATTGATTTATGGGATCCCTAAGATGGGTTTCCCATTTATATGTTTTTAAATTCATATACATTGATACATCCATCATAAGCAGTTTTGTAGAAGGGTTTTTGCTTCTAACTATTTTAACTGAGAAAAACAACTGATCACTTCTTCATATGAAAATGTTCAGTGACTTGCTAACTTATTTCAAATAAACTGAATATTGTACAATCACGAGCTATTTTTATGACTTTTTTTTACAGCCTATTTTCCAGTGTAGAAAAATTTATTAGTGCTTTGTCAGGTCTCAGCCCTCCAAAGCAGCCCTGCAAAGATCAAACTATAAATAGAATTTATAAATAGAATCTATAAATAGCGCTAGAACTCATGACCTCAGACTATCAACACATAGGGAAATATGGTAATTCTACTACTCTCACAGTTATCAACACCATAAGCTGTGAAAGCCTGGCTGCAAAGGTATTAAAGTGTTGGACTATCCCCTGGAAAAAATATTATTGTGTATGTATACAGGCATTATGAAGTATCTATTAGAGCTAGAATTTCAACAAATGCAGGCAAAAAAGGAGTTGAAGGCAGTGAAAAATAAGATGCATGAGCTAACTTTAATCACATGGAATCAGGCTGCATTTCAGCTAAACGGACTGACACAGAGCTTAGCAGAATCAGGTACCATGCCCTTTCAATTTAGTGATGAAATGTTTGGGGATGGGAAAGTTGGGGAGGTTGAAATTGAAGAAACACAGGATGATGAGCCCGTAGATATCCCTATCCCCGAGTTTCAGGAAGAAGATTCAGACAAGCTTAAAGCTTAAAAGGAGGCTTGCATAAAAAATAAAAAATAATATTTTGGCTGTTATCTGCTCAATAGGTTGTGCTGAGTATATATATTTAAAATTAGCTTCTACAAACAAACCCTTGTTGAGCTAGAGAGACTTCTTTGGCCGCATTTTTAAAGCCAACAGGTCACTTCCTGCTTGGAGGCGTGGCCTCGAGACAATGTCACCAGGAGACTAATTTGTTAAGGCAGTACTTTTTTGGCTTTTCAACTATGGTTAAGAAGTGTGTGGCAGTAGGTTGTTCTAATATACACAGTGGCAGTGTTAGTTTGTTTAGCTTTCCCAGAGACCAGACTCTAAGTGGACTATCCAAGTCAAAAGAACAATAGAACATGGGAGCCCACCAAAACTTCAGTGCTTTGTAGTGCTCACTTCACTGACTGTTTTGAACCAGATACAGCCATTGCTGCAACATTTGGCATTGAGAAACGCAGAAGACTTAAACCTGGGGCTGTACCTATAATTTTCAAACGACCTGCTTGCAGCCAACCAGAATTCGCTAGTTAGCTCTGGAAAGAGAATTTGTACTTCCACTAGGTGAAACAAATTCAAAGAGAAGAGCATATGAAAAAATAGAAAGGGCTAGAGCTAGGGTTTGTTGACCATAGAGTTATGCTAGCTTGCTAAACAGCTATTTCATGTTTATAATAGATTGTAGCTGAAGTCCTTACTTCTGCAAGGTGTGATTCTGATAGTGGAGGCGATCCTGAGAGTGAAAGTACGCAGAGTGATTTTGAACCAGAGGTTTCTGATATCACTGGTGTACAATCTATGCAATCCAGGAGTAGTGATAGTGTTAGTGTACAAGCTATCCATCCAGGAGTAATGATAGTGTTGGTGTACAAGCTATGCCATCCAGGAGTAGTGATAGTGTTGGTGTACAAGATATGCCATCCAGGAGTAGTAATAGTGTTGGTGTACAAGCTATGCCATCCAGGAGTAGTGATAGTGTTGGTGTACAAGCTATGCCATCCAGGAGTAGTGATAGTGTTGTTGTACAAGCTATGCCATCCATGAATAGTAATAGTGTTGGTGTACAAGCTATGCCATCAAGGAGAAGTGTTCGAATTCAAGTAAATCCCAAACACTATAGCAAATGTATCGTAAGTATGCATTTAATGCTAGTTAAAGTGTTATTTTAGGAGTACAAGTTGAAATCAGTTTGTGATGTCAGTGTTCAATGTGACTTATATCCATTCACTTCGACTCTTAAAAATGCTGCTCCTAGACCTTTTGAATTTGACTTGTGTGAGGTGGAGAGCATAGACGAATCTTACTATCCTTCCCAATTGTGTGTAGGATGGTAAGTATGCTCTTTTCTTAATGATAGAATTATTATGTGTATAATAATATAGGTCTGGAGAGTCTTCTACGAACCACCTGAAAAATTGTCATAATACCTTGTTTTTGAATCTGCACTAATTGAATTATATGCTACATGTACTTTTTGCCAAAGTGTTGAGACTGTCGTAAGAAAAAATACGTGGGCTCTTTCATCAGTATTTCACAGAAATTCTCTCAATGTGAGAATCAGTGTACCTGTAGCCAACCATTTATCTCAAATCATCCAGCAGGGAACATCCTATCTGCAGCAGCTATTCTGTATTCAGGAGCATTACCAACTCAAGTGGTCAGACTTTTCAGAATTCTGAAGTGTGCAATGATTTCCTCTTCTACATTCTTTAGATATCAGAAGTTCCACTTACAACCAGCAGTTAGCAAAACTTGGGTGAAGCACAAGAGAAGATTATTTGCCCAGCTGAAAGAAGAGTATCAAGGTTAATTGTTGCAGGTGATGGAAGAGCAGACAGTCCTGGTCACAGCGCCAAATTTGGAACGTACTCCTTTATTGAATTAGTCTACAACAAAGTATTGGATTTCAAAATTGTTCAGGTAAGTGTAACTAAGAAATTGTTGAGAGATTTATGGTGATTATTACTGTTGCAGAGTAATGAAGTTGAAGGATCTTATCACATGGAGAAGGAAGGTCTTTCTCGAGTGATGCAGTGTCTGAGTGAAAATGTTTTTTCACTGATCACAGACAGACATCGACATAGCCAAATGGTTGCGTGATAACTACCCAGACATCAAGCATTACTATGATGTCTGGCACGTCGCAAAAAGTATTATTACGTAGGACTACACTTATACTATATGCACTACTTTTTGTAGGTTTGTAGTAGAAAGTGCAACCATTGGCTAAGAACAAAGAATGCATTGTGGCTGAATGGGAGAAGAGCATCATCAATCACTTTTATTGGTGTGCATGGTCAACACTAATCAGTGATGGAGAAATGTTCAAGGCTAAGTGGTTGTCGCTCGTAAATCACATTCACAATGTGCGATGGTTAGAAGTTTCCTGTGTGTGCCCATCAGCCACTTACTGGAAGGGGACAAAAGAAAAAATGGTTTAAAAGGCGTAAGTGAACTTTTTCCTTTATAATTTTACATTGTTACTATACCAATTCAATCAGATACTAAAGCAAGTGAGAAGTTAACAGAGTTACTGACTAAAACTATGCTTTGTAATGATATCAAGCGCCTTTCACTATTTTTTCAAACATCCTCACTGGAATCCTTCCACAGCATAATTCTTCATTTTGCACCCAACACAGCTTTTTGGTAACAATGGGATGAGATACAGGTGCATACTAATGTGCCCAATACATTATGCATGAGTCCAAGCATTTGTGCTATATTTCTTGCTACAGCATGCAATTAGCTGCTCTACATTATAATGAAAATGCTGGTCGGGAGCAAGCTGTAACAAGACAGGGTGATGAGCATTACAATGTCGTTTTCCCGAAGTACAAAAAGTGTGGCTACATAGTGAAGAAGGTTACAGTGAACCCAACTTATGGTAAGATATTGCCACTTCCCAATACTGTTAGTGTAGCGACATGCACAACAGACAATACATGCTCATGCCACATACTACCTACATACATACACAACAATCCTCACAGCACACACATATTTAATTATATGATTGTCATCTCATTACAGGATACGTAGATGACCTCATCGATGAAAATGTGTTAGTTTATCAGAGAGTGGAGTTGGAAGCAAAGATGCTCATGCAGAGGATATGCCTAAACCTCTTTGCAGTGATTATGAAAGGCCTGATAATAAGGAATCAGTGCAGAACCACAGAAGTCGCTTTAACTTGTATAGCAATAATTGAATATTTCCATAGCTCTATTACTAAATCAATCCATTCACAACATAAGTCAAATATCAGGGTACTTAAATCCACTGTAGTTTGCTGATGGAAATGTTTGTCTAATCTTTGTAACTGCAGAGCTTGGAAGAACAACCCTGACTCTTCTTCCAAGCCACCCCCAATTACCAGCTAGTTAATTGGCGATATGAAATAAATCTGTAGAACCTATAACAATAAAAATGGTATTTGATGTGTTGGTTAAATTGACAACATAGCTAATTACTCATGTAAGAGAATGTGATGAACATTACCAGTGCCATACTGCTGCCAATAAGTGAAATAGGCTGCTTGAAGGACCCATGTATGATACAGCTGCTCACATTTTCACCCTCCTGCATATTGGACATTGTCTTGTCAATTTCATGGCAGCAAATACACTCAAGACCAGTAGGCATCACCTGGCAATGACCAGAGTTACCTCTGTGGAGTAAATTCAGTAAATCTAGCTAGAGCTAGCCAATTAATCCTTACCAGTCAGTGTTCTCTAGTCTGAATCATCACTTTCAACAGTGCCTACACTACTATCCTCAGTTTCTGAAGGTTTATAGAGATACGGCTCTACTGTTCCACTTGCTTCCTGTTCTTCAGCTAGGACGGTATCTGATATTTCAGATGAACTTTCAATTGCTGAAGAAGAAAAGGAGAGGTGCAGGCTGCTAGAGCTAGCTACAGAGACAGAGTCTTCTGTTTCCAGTGTATCACTTATAGCTCATGTGTGTGCATAACTATCGAAAGTGACACTTATTCTGTCCTGAACCACTGTGCAAGACTGGAGTGGAACGAGTTTCACATGAATGCAGGGTGGATAGGCGAAACACTTTTTGAACGTGATTGAAACATGTTTTCTGCGAATATTGAAGTAGTACTTTGTCTGGCCTCCAAGTATCTCACCGATGAGTCATCAACATGGCAGCTGGCAAAGCAAAGGGGAAGCTTACAATTTTTCATAACAATAAGATACCCTTTACCTAATGGTGTGCAACTTTCTGCTCTGTAAGATTTTGTTTCTAGCTTTTGGTTAGCTACTGTTTTTCTTTCTTCTTATCGTAGCTAGAATAAGCCAGTTTAATTCATGCCTGTGCAGTCTCGTTGCAAACTTCAACATACATAAAGTTGTGAGTTCCCTTGTGCCGACATAATGGCAAAAAAGCAGAGGAAAACCTAGCAAAAGTGAAGTTTATATATGTCCTATCTGTGATCAGAAGATTGCAAATGCAACAGGAAAGAAAAAAGGACAAGACTCGGTCCAATGCGATGGTATCTGCGCCATGTGATTGCACAGAAGGTGTGCTGGCCTGTCCAGAGAAGCTTTCATTGCTGTATGCAAGTCTGATTGTCCCTTTTACTCTCCTCAGTGCAGGTTAGAAAAGCAGGAGTTGGAGTTAAGTTCTTTAAGGGATGTGTTTGCCAAACTTAGCTGTGACATGCGTGAAGTCAGAGAAGAGCTGGCTTAAATGAGTACTAACATGTCTTCAGAGGCTCCAGCAACTATGCCTCAGTAGTCTGTGGTGTCTCATCTGTATTTCCAGAACTTCAACATGCTAACCATGATCCATTAGTGAAGCGTACAAGGCTATCTACCACCCGTGAGTCTGACAAAAAGTTTATAATCTAGCTGTTTGGAATTAAAGAGTGTTCGACAAATACTCCAAGACTGGAAAGGTTTAACACAGACTTTAACAGTGTGATGTCTACTACTCTATCTTCAGTGATAGAACCTATCAACAGATACTCAATCAGAGATTGTCATCGCCTCGGAATGTTCACAAATGGGAGGAAATCTCGTCCTATCCTTGTGAATATGTTCAATACTGTGGATGTCTACAACCTGATAGCATTGAGCAGTAAACTTACTCATCCAGTGAAACTGAGGAGGGACCTCAGCCTTGAAGAAAGAATGGCGGAGGCGTTGCTCTTAAGAGAAAGATGGACATTGATCACTTCAGGAGTAGACAGAAAGGTAATTAAGATTCGTAATCAAGAAATCTTTGTGAAAAACATATTACATGAGAAAGTTGTAAATGAAAAGTTTGAACCCAAACAAAATCAGCAAGGATCAATTGCCTAACCAGCCTCATTTCAACCCTTCTCCTCTCATCAGTTCATATCACATGGAAGTGTACAATTGACTGATAGCAAGATCTTCTCTGAAGGCCAAGCCCTTTCAGTTAACCAGGTTGTCTCAGATGTCGGTGTTCACATGGAACATGACAACACCTCTTTACATAAAATTATCTTCTTATCGAATGACATCCCCGATCCTAACCATGTAGCTTCAAAACCCCTCAACCCTGCCCCACAAGTCACCCAGTTTACTCCCATCACCAGTTCAAGATGACTAGGAAAAGTTTCTATTTGGAATTTTCGCAGTTTAGTTAACAAGTTAACAGCATTTAAATCTTTTGTTTACTCATCTCACTAGAATATAATTGCAATTACGGAAACCTGGTTGTCTAACTCTGTATTTGATAAAGAAAGAAATCTTGCCAACCAATTTTAAACATTTACCGAAAAGATAGACAGTCAAGAGGGGGAGGAATTTGATCGCTATTGAATCTTGGATTCTAGTTAAACATCATTCAGTCCCTCCTGAACTAGAAATCATGACTATTGAGATAAACTCAGGATCTTAGTACTCGTTTATGCACCTCCAAACTCATCTCATGAATACTCGACTACTCTATTCTCCTATTTACAGACAATTTCTGCTCAAAAGAATCTACTAATTATAGGCGACCTCAATTTTCCAGATATCAACTGGGAATCTCTTATCTCCCCATCCACATATCCTTTGCTGTTCTGTGATTTGATTTTTGATTAACACTTAACTCAAATGATATCTAGACCTACTCATGCATAAGGTAATATCCTGGACCTAGTGCTAACCAACAATGTCAATCTAATTACCACTCCTCAGTCACCCCTATTCATGATCTATGCATCTCCTCTGTTCATCATCTAGTTCTCGAGACACTGTCTCTACACGAAATATCCAAGTGTACAAAGCTGATTTTGACGGCATCAACAACTACCTGCTAGACTTAATATTTTTTCTCTCAAGATATTGAATCTGCTTGGCTGTCATTGAGATCAACTATCATCAAGGCTATGTCCCTATTTATCCGTAAAGTCACATTAAAAACAAATCAATGTCCCAAAATGGTTCACTCCTGAAGTTAAGTATGCACTTAACCATACTCATTCAATAAGGAAGAAATTTAAGAGAGTTCCCTCTGCCTGTAACCATAGAAAGCTCGTATTCATTATACTGAAAATCTTCAGACCATGATGTCTGAGGCATTTGAATCTACTCTTGTGAAATAGCACTGTGCAAAAAACACTGCAAGAATTTACAGGTATATTAACAGTATTACATAATCGTGCCAGATACCAGCAGAGCTTCATATGGGTTTAACAACAGCTGCCTCAGACCATGACAAAGTCACTATATTGAACAATTACTTTAATTCAGTCTTTACATGGAGTACTTATACTTTTCCTCCAACAGATTACTTAACTGCTACGAATGAAATGCTTTCCAACATCTCCATCACAGAAATGGAAGTATATAATGCTCTTTGCTCACTTGACCAAAATAAAATTGATGACATAGTCCCACGTGTATTGAAATATTGTGCTGCAGCTCTATACCTACCAATTCATCATCTATTCTGCCTGAGTTTGTATTACCACCAAATTCCTCTGGAATGGCGAATGCATGAGATAGTTGCAATACACAAAGCAGGCGATAAATCACTGGTCGAGAACTATAGACCTATATCGCTTCACTGCTGCATCTTAAAAGTTCTTGAGCATCTGGTCTACGACAAAATCATAAATTTTGTCACCACATCTATCTCCATTGCCCAGTTTGGATTCCTGAAAAACCGATCTACTCTCCAACAATTTTCAATATAGTTTACTCAAATATCAGCACCAAATCCAGCATTGATGCCATTTACCTCGACTTCTCAAATGCCTTCGACAGTATACCTGTCAGCTTTCCACTCTCTACTCAACTGCTTTAGCTTGAGTAGTGGGAACAACTGCAATGCCCTAATATAACTATGAACTTACTGTGACAATTACTACTAGAGCCATAAAACAGACTACCCTTGTTTTCCCCTCCCTGGCCCGAAACTAGTAGGAAATAGTGCCTTGCTATTGAATGGAGTAAATTAGGTTAAAGTTTATTAAGAAGCTGGAAAACTATCCAAGCCTCTTTAACTGCAATATCAACATAAACTTACAACAACACTCAGTTGTACTATAATCGTATATCTCAGTTTTTAACAATCCCGCATCTCCAACAACAACAATCCCATTTTATAACTCCAGTTGATGACCTCACTGTTCGTCAGCAGTGGATTCGTCACTCCGTAAATGAACCCATAAGGGCACTGTCTCGTAGCCCTCTGCTGGCCTTCATTTGCGAAGATTCCCTTTGTGAGCTTTGTGAGCTTTGTTGGCAACCACATGTCCTTTTGGAGAGCTTTCCTTTTGATATCTTCGTTGTTGAGTAATTCTTTGTGGCTTTGTTAATTGCTCATTACTGTTCTTATTCATTTGTAGGTACTGTGCTGTCTCATACTTGTATAGGGCTGGGCACTCTGTAGTCAAGGTTGAGATCCCTAACAATACCATATAGTGAGCTTCTTTTTAAGCTATACATCATTGGTATCACAGGAGACATATGGAAGTGGCTAAGATCGTACCTAACATCTAGGACCCATTGTGTGTCCATCAACAATGTTCTATCTGACAATCTGAGGTGCTATCCAGAGTGCCCTAGGGCAGCATCCTGGATCCACTACTCTTTCTCATTTACATCAATGATCTACTCCAATGCATCAATTTCTCCACAACCCATATATTTGCTGACGACACCAAATGTTTTAAAATAGTCCATTGCTATGTAGATCGTGACCTTGTACAAGGAGACTTGAACTCATTAAAAGTGATTGGTGTTCCAAATGGAATCTCAAACTCAACAAGTAAAAATGTGTCCATGTTCATTTCTGAACTGCTGCATATAGTAAGTCTAATTCAAAGTACCAACTCAGTGATCAGGAGATCATATCCAAACCCTTCCATAGAGACCTAGGAGTAATATTATCTAGTGATCCCTCATGTGAAATTCATTACCACCACATTACTACTAAAGCCTATAAGCATCTAGGCCTATTCAAATGTACCTTCAGTACTGGTAATTCTGCCTCTACTCTGAAACAACTATATTTAACCTCGGTTAGGTCACAGAGAACATGTACTGCTCTCAAATTTGGCGTCCACAAAAGACAAAGCACATAATCTTATTAGAGACAATTCAAAGAGCGACACGATTTATTCTTGGATACCCAGATGGAGATTATAAATCTCTCCTAATACATCTTCACATTCTCCCCCTAATGATGGTATTTGAAATCCAGGACATCCTGTTTTTTATCAAATTAATCAAGAACACCACACCAAACTTTAATATAAAAAACTATCATTCCTTCCTGAAGAGCTCAACCAGATCTTCTGCTCATCAAAGCTATGCCATGCAAGATCACTCACGAACCAGTCCAGACATTGGTACTTCAACAGACTTCCTTTTCTCTGGAATGCCCTTCCACCTATAAACATTAATTCCTTGTATCAAGAAATCCCTCAAAGTATAAGAAGTATTCTTATGGGCACACTTCATCTCGAACTTTGATGCAAAAAGTACATTTACTTTCCACTTCTCATGTCCATGCAGCAGCTGTATGTCAACTCCAAATCCTCCCAACTTCAATTAATAAAATAATCTTGGGTGCCTGTATAACTAACTTGCATTCCTTCAGTACATACTTCCATCTTTCCTAACTCAATCATTATATGCATTACAAATGACTGTACTGTAAAATTATTGTTATTATTATTACTATTATTATTATCATCCATCGAAATCAGACATATTCGCGAGACCACGCCTCCAAACAAGAAGTGACCTGTTGGCTGTCAAAATGATGCCAAAGAAAGCTCTCTAGCTCAACAAGGGTTTGTTTGTATAAGCCAAAAAATATATACCTACTCAGTACATCCTATTGAGCAGATAACAGCCAAAAATATTATTTGAATTTTTTATGCAAGCCTCCTTTTAAGCTGTATAGTCAGCAAGAAGATGACACAACCCTAGCCATACCTGAAAGAAGGAGGTAAGAGAATAATAGTGCATATCGACATGTTAAAAGCCTGGAACCCTCCTGATAGTTCGCTACTAGGTATGGTAGTTGTAGCAGAAGAGGAAGACGAGGGCCAGTAGCAGGGTAAAGTACTTACAGAGCTGCCAGTTATGACAGACAGACAGAATAGTGAGGTGGGAGCCTTGCTAGCTGAATATTATAATGTAATTAGGCAGGATGTTGGTAGAAACATGGATATATATCATGATATTGTAGTGAACTAAACTTTAATCATTTCATCATATCGCATCATTATTCATCATTAGATTACATCATCATTATTGTTAACCATAGAACTCTGGATCACCTGCTCAGTTGTCATGTTTACGTAGTCAATTCAGTTTTTGTGTAAATACTCGAGCCTCTCACTTGTAACTCTCACATGTAACCCCTATGACACTGTCAAGGCAGAACTGGTCAAGCATACTGCCACCTCGGAGCAAAGCAAGCTCCAGCTACTGATCAGTGGGGAAGAAATTGGCGACCGAAAACCCACCCATGCAACTCACAGACCACAAACCCCTGACATTCGCACTGAACACTCGCTCCGATCGACACTCTCCTCGTCAGGCCTTTCAGCTCGACTACATCTCACAATTCACCTCCACCATACATGGATCGGACAACATTGTAGCTGATTCCCTTTCACGGATTGAAACTAATTATGGTCAAACACCTGCTGTGGACTTTGAGAGGCTATGGCCAAGATACAGAGAACAGACCCGCACTTCAATCCTCCCCATTTTCCACACTGGTTATAATAGCTCTCCCATTGGCCAACTCCAGCGAACCACTTTACTGCGATACTTCTACAGGCACACAATGTCCTCTTGTCCCACTGGCAAGGCAATGCACTGTGTTTGATTCCCTTCATAGTTCCCATCCAGGAATACGAGCAACCCAGAAACTCATCACGGCCCGGTTCGTATGGCCTGGTATTAACACCGATGTTCGCCAATGGACTCGCACCTGTGTAGAGTATCAGCGTGCCAAGATCCAGAGACACATCACTGCCCCACTTTCACTCTTTACAACCCTTGATGCTCGTTTTGATGTTATCCACATAGATCTCATTGGACCACTTTCACTGTCACGAGGATTTACCTACCTTCTGATCTGTGTTGACAGTTTCATGAGATGGCCAGAAGCCATTCCCCTCACTAACATCACTGCCACAGCTGTTGCTCAAGCCTTCCTTAGTGGCTGGATCGCTTGCTTTGGTGTACAGTCCTACCATTTTCAGTGATCGTGGTCGTCAGTTTGAGTCTCAGTTGTGGGACACTTTCATGACTCACATTGGATCCAAATGCGCTCGAACTACCTCATACCACCCACAAACCAATGGCTTGATTGAGCAGTTTCATCGACAAATGAAGGCTGCCTTGAAAGCACAACCCGACCCTGACTCATGGATGGATGCCCCTCAGCTCGTGCTTCTTTGTATTCAAACTGCTCTCAAGGAAGACATATCCTTTACTGCCGCAGAGATGTTGGTATTACTCTCCATCTCCCTGGACAATTTTTCACTCCCTCACCAATAACCTCTTTTCCGGACCCTTCAGACTATATATCCAAACTCAAAACCCACATGCAAACTATTCGACCCTACCCAGCCCATCCTACCCAAAGTAACAGTAACATCTCTAATGATCTGTCAACTGCCACACACATGATGGACCCTATCAAGTAATTAAACGTACAGACAAATATTTCACCATCAATATCAATGGTCGAAAAGACACTGTCTCGGTTGTTCACCTTAAACCAGCTCACACCGATGATGACAGCCTACATACCGAACCACAAACTTCATCCTTGAACAACACACCATATCAAACAACTTGATCGGGAGGTCATGTCCACTTTCCCCAATACCTCACATCATGTAATACTCGAGCCTCCAACTTGACTATAAATAGAATTTATAAATAGAGCTAGATAGAATCTATAAATAGACTAGAACTCATGACCTCAGACTATCAACACATAGGACATTCAGAACTCATGACCTCAGACTATCAACACATACTATAATCATAATATCATCTCACACTCTTAGATATAAGTCCTGTAGAGAGTCAGACATCAGTGATTCTACAACTCTCACATTGTTATCATTACCATAAGTTGTGAAAGCCTGGCTGCAAGGGTATTTAAACCTATCTGCAGTCCAGGCTTAGTTAGTCTCATCCTATCTGCTACACTATTGTTGTTTTAATATAAGCTACTTAAGATCTAAAAGTCTTTTGTCAAGCTTGGGGTTTAGCTAGAAGAAGTTAGGGAGAGACTCTGGTGGCAGAGAATTATCAAGGTTGGTATCTGTTAGGTCTCTTGTGCTTGGAGACTCAAAAATTCTTAATCAAGAAAGGATTTGTCATTGGTATGTATTTGTCAATTTAGAGTCTTCTAGTATCGAGAAATTATGAGACATTGTAGGCCATTTATGTTGGAGGGTGAGACAAAAACATATATTGATGGACAAGAGAATATATTTTAATTAACAACAAAATATTAATGATATTAACTGATTTAGGAAAACCAACCATATAGCAATCAAAAAACACCCTGAGATGATGTATTATTATTGTAGTCATATATATTAAATATTGTAACTTATAGACTGACCAGTCTTACAGCCTTCAAGATATGCATTTTCTTCACACATTTGCTATACTTCTTCATCACGAGTCACTAAAAAATCTTGGAGTAATGGCATGGCTAAGAAATAATTGTTAATCTCCATAAGCCAACTAAGCTCCGTATTTCACATTAGGTTATAATCTGTTTTGGTTTGAGAAAAAAGCTGTGGAGACCCCATCTTCTATCTCTTCATGCTTACTAAGCTAGCACTAGTATTTAGAGAAGACAAAGATGGTACACAAAATAAATGTTGCAAGATCTACAAAATAACAGCAATGAAAAAATCATTGGCCATTAGTGTTGCGAATCCTTAGCAACAGTCGGTAAATTCAATAAGTAGAGTGACAGCAACTACCCACATGTTAGTGCTTATTTTGCCTTTACTAAGCTAACCCTGTATTTATAAACTGCATAATTGTTGAGAAAAAGATTTCTCCTGCTCTCTGCAACAGAAAAAAATGGGAGGGGGGGGGGGTTGGGGGGAAACAACTGCGTGCAAATTTGAATGAGTGTAGAATTAAATATCTCACCATATTATGGTTATTTTTGGTAAATTTAGTCACATTTTATTGAAAAAAAGAATTTGCCAAAGGTGACCATAAAGATATAATATAATGATTACAACATTTATAACATTTATTATAGATTATTCATCATTATGTTAATAGGTCAGGACCTATAATAATATGTTTTTCTCCATATTATATTAAGTGAAAGGACTACACTAGGTGCTGACAAGATTTCTGAACTGTAGGAGTTGTTCCTGAAATCCACCTACTTCAGATATCAAGAAAAATACTACGAGCAGAAAGAGGGTGCAACAATGGACTCTCCAGTATCTACAGTGGTAGCCAACCTTATATGGAATTCTTTGAGGAATTGGCACTCACAACTGCCCCACTGATGCCAAGGGTTTGGAAGAGATCCATGGATATCCTTCTGCATTTTGAAGAAGTGAAGTGAGCAGGAGTTGTTGGAACATATGAACACATCAGTCTATCCATAAAGTTTACCATGGAGCTCGAAGTGGCTGGACTGTTGCCCTTTCTGGACTGCTACATACACAGGAAGGAAGATGGAAGTCTAACTGCAACTGTCTACAGAAAACCCACGCATAC